>JALPQI010002823.1:0-90414 GCA_025490895.1 Thaumatotibia leucotreta | reverse complement strand
ATATATATATTATCATCAAGTATATATATATATATATATATATCATCATCATCATCATCATCATCATCATCATATCAGCCGAAAGACGTCCACTGCTGAACATAGGCCTCCCCCAAAGATTGCCACAATGACCGGTCCTGCGCCACCCGCAGTATATATATATATATTTTTTTTTAATTATCGTTATTTTCTGATCATAGGTACACATTTAATTGGTACAATTAATAAGCCGAACTTAACAGTTTGGTCATAAATCATTATAAAGGGGCGTTAAATTAGAATATGTAATATATACCACCGTAATATCATAAATTTCAGAAGTCTTTAGTTTATATGTGTTGGTAAAAAATCTATAGGTTTAAATATTACTTAGAGAAAAAACGTAGGTGTTGACAAAATCTATTAAGTTAAACATGTAAAATAAAATAACCAAAAGGTGCTTATTGTTTGTAAGAACACGTGTCACTGTTTACACGATACTGTTTTTCACGTGTTTTGTTATGAACTTAAACACGTTTCGGAAAATGAGTTTTGAAGACAAATTCTCATTGCGAAAACATTGGGTAAAACCCAAGAAAAATTGCGAATGTTATCAACTTATCGTATCATGATCATTGATCAATAATTATTGACATTGCTATATTGATAAATAAATTACCTTCTTTTTTGTATATTACCAGTCGCTGTAGCCCACTGTAGCCATTTTGACCTACAGTTTAACAATACTAATTTAATAAAAATGCATATAAAACAAATTTCAATACTTAGGTATAATTCTTATAAAATATATTTCATAAAAATAGTAATGAAAATGTGTAATTAAAATATTATAAAATTAATTGGGTGGTATGAAAATTTATATTAAAAAAGTCTAAATACAGTATTGTCAGTATTCATGAATCAACGTCCTCACAACAAGAATTCTTATAATATAATCGTAATTTTGGATACTAAATAATAATAATTTATATTTGTCATAACTATTACATCTCGTTTTTTAAGATTTGGAAAATAAAGTATCATAAGTAGTGGATATTGAATTTTAACAACGAATTAGATTTTTTACCTATCATGCTGTCAGCATTATAAATGTAATTATGGTTAATAAATTACGTCGTTTATGTCGTTTTTAAGGGATTTGTGTTGATTTATCTTTATCAATTTTTTATTTTCCTGTCTAAATTATTTATTAAGAATAAAAAATTAACAAACTCCATGACCTCTTGCTGGTAGATTTTTTGTTAAAGACAAAAAATACTTTTTGCACCCTAATGTTAAGTGAAACCCAGCACCGGTAGCGATGATTTGATTAGGGCAAAACCTGAAATAATGAGCTAATCACAAGGTTCAGTTATCGTTTCCGAATTTCCGAACCGAACGGCCTCCTACGCTGAGATTACTCGCGATAAGACAAACATGCCGCATGCGCCAAACTTCTTCAATGAACCTATTGTCGTTCCCGATCTAGCAGTGCTGTGCAACCGGTGACCGCGTTTTGCTCAGTTTCGGTCGAGCACGCGGCGCGAGCGGTCGTGTCGCCCTCTATCAGCCATTCCGCTGAAACTCGCCTTATTCCCGATCCAAATGTGCTTTTGAATGAGACTGTACCAAAATTTATGAGACAAAATGTGCAACGCGCTGTGTTTCGCCCTGATCGCGCTGTCTGTCAATATCGTGAAATCATGGGGTGAGTAGTAAAATCAGCTGATACGCAAGAGACACGTGCGTTTTTTTTCTGTGTTATATAATAATTGAAGGTTATTGTTGAACTGAAAAGTGTTAATGCGGGCAGTTGGATTGGTAGTCCATTCAGTTAATTGTGATATTTGGTTAAATAACATCAATAGGTTGGCAATTTATTTGGCGCCACGGCACCATTGCCGGGGGACCGCTAGTCACGTAGGCCACCTCGGTGCAAACCGGCCGAGTTAGAAAGCCGCTAGCTCGGTGGATGCGCTGAGATAAACAATGCAACAGAACTTAGTAACATAACGTTCCTGAAATATGGAAAACTGGAAAACCGGCGTAGAGCGAACGTTATCATAAGGGCATGTAAACACATCGCGATCGCATAGATGAGATCAATAATAATATTCAGATGATAATGTTTGTTTGTATAGACAGGCTGACGTGGTAATTAACAACATGCGTGCGTTATTAGCACGTTGCATACCTACATCTATCTAAATATCTACGAGTAGGTAATCTACTCCTACGTGATATACGTAACCGTGAAAATATACAAGGTCTTCGCCTGCGTTGAAATTCAGAGATAATAATTTCTGTTGTTGAGCGTTTGAACGTCTTCAATCTGATATAGGTACATAGTAAAGTTATAATGTCTATTACATAGAGCATTCTGAAATGTGAATTTTTTGTGTAGAGCAAGGATAATTTGTCAGATTTGTGGATAAATTTAGTCCTAATTAAACGCAAAAATTAATCCTTGTCCTTAATATTTTGATTTAAGGTTACCTAACCTACTAAAAATCTTCTTCAAATGTATTTAGATATATTGTGAAAATAAAATCTAAAATAAATTGGTGAATGTTTTATCTATTAGTTTACGAATGGTATTAATTGTTGACTTATTGAATTATTAGTGTATTTTAATAAAAAAAAACATGGTAAACAAGAAGAACAGATTTAGAAGAAGATAAAGTAGGTATGTCTAATGCAAAAAAAAATGGTGGTAGTAGAAAGACAATGTCGTTGCCTGGATTAAAAAAAAACAATTGTGGTATAATATTGCATGATTAAATGATAATCCATTATTAGTCAAGCTAAAAAAAATTTACAAACATTATTTTATAATAGCGTCTTTATTGTTTATGTAGCTTTCCAATATTGTTTTAAAATTACTTGGATAAAGAAATCTATATTATTTCCATCGGGAATGAAATATATTTCGAAGTAAATATGAATTGTACATAATATTTTTGTGTGATTTATTTTTAGCGGTACGTGTTAAGTGAAATAAATAGTCCAACAAGCGTTTACCAACATTTATTTGCACAAATATTCATAAAAAAACATGTGCTTAGCAGTAATCACAATTGTTTATCTTGAACGTTACATAACAAATTAATAAGGCTCGTTTTAGCCGATGGCCACAGTTTTGCCATTATTTATATTCCATCTAACATTTTAATAAATCGCACATATTATTCATTTATTCATGTAATAACACGCAAATAACACAATTATACTCAAAATTATTTACATTTATATTTCCTGTTTAAATACATAAAATTTATCAAAAACATAAATATATATCAAATAAAACTAAAAAATGTAGATATGTATGTATATATTTACTCATTAACATAATAAATAAATATAAAATGGCAACAATACAATTCGCAAATCTTGATTCAAACTAAAACATTTTGACTACCAATATTCCCGCTTCCCGCAACATAATAAACCTAAAAAAACATTAAAATACATTTTTGATGATACCTATCAATTTGTAATATTATAAAAATATTTATTTATCTAAACACTTGCCTCGACGACTGTACAACACGAAACATTGCTAAATTGTGCCAAAAACTTAGTTTACGTACTAAGGAAAATAAGATTTGTTTAACCAAGTAGGTAATAAAATTATTTAACACAGATATTGGTCCTATAATTGTTGTAACACGGTGTTACATGCTTATTGATTTAATTTGGCAAAGGATGGATCTCATGGATCAAATAAATATAGACTATAATATTGTCCTTGTCAATTTCTAAAATTATGTATTGCCTAGGTACTAAGATTTATTACAATGGAGATAGAAAAACGTTATAGATCTGCTAGAGATTGATTACTTACTTAATAAGACTTATATACTTACTTACATACTTACTTGTAATGTAAGAAAGTAAACTGAAAGTCGCCCGCAGACCACGAACCCTGTAAAGTGTTCGAAACGTCGGAATAAAGTTAAAGTTAATTAATTTAAGTGAGTTTATCCGTTTTCATAGTTTTATTTCATAAACTGAAAGTATTATGTACAGTATACATTTGTAACAAGGTTTATCAAATGATCCGCTTGTTTACGTGCAGTGAAGGGATGTTACCCATTAATAATTGTAATTAGCTTGTTACAATCAAAACCTTGGCAAAATAAATTATTGCCTTAATCAAGTACGATATCGTCTTGACTTGATGAATGTCGCATTGTCAATACAATCGAGAATTAATAGGCTTTTCTCTGATACAGAAATAGAGCGAAGTTCCAATGCCGCCTTTTAATCTCAAGAAAGAACAAGAATATTAAATGATAGGAATAATTGAGACTTTCGTACAATGTTGCGTTTACATTGCTGTTCGTTTTTCTGGAATCCTACGTACCTATACAGGATGTAACAATAGTGAGGCCCTTTCCTTTAAGTACACATTCAATATTGTATTACGATTAGGAAGAAATACCTACCTCGTCGATTTTTACGTGCAAGTTGTTTGGATAGATACAAAACTTAAATTATTTTAGGTCTAGGTATACGTTTTTTTTCTAATCAGTTTAAGTTTGCGATAGTGAATGTACCCTCAAAATGGGAGTTCACAATTTTTGTTATACCCTGTTTAAAAATAGGTCGCGGTTATTTCGTAACATCATATTAATTAGTCGTATGATATAAAACTGGATTTATTTATTTATTTGTTAATTAGACTATACCTAGCCAGATTGTGAATTATTCCACAATAGCTAACATTTCATTCAATAATATTAAATTCACATGGACGTGACCGGATGTGCAGAGCGACAAAAGAAAGTTAACTATAGGTATTATCTATGTGATAAGTTAGGTCAAGAGCAAAAATAAGTTATTCTTAAGTCTTATTCATTTCACTTTGAATCAAGATCATTAATCATTATTCATGACCTTAATACTACCAAAACTTGCCACTTACTGACTTGACTGTACCTACTTACTGCAAATTATTGGTTTAAATTAATTGGATTTTTATTTCGAAATGCACTTTTTTTTTCATTTAAGTTGATGTCTTATAGAGGAGACCGAGATGTATTGAAACAGGTGAATAAACACAATTTTGCGGTTAGATACTGCAAAATTGTCATTGCAAGAAATTATCGCAAATAAAAACGAACATCCTGAAGATACTGCAACAACGACAATTTTGCAGTATCTACAGGATGTTCATTTTTATTTGCGATAATTTCGACATGTTACTTGGGACACTAATAGAGGTTGCCGGGTATGTCGGCTTTTGTGAAATTCGAAAAAAAAGTTTTTTTTTCTTTTCATAAGAAATACCTACCCATATAAAATGATACAATTTGATAATACGTATTTTTTATTTTTATAATATAATATAAAGGAGCCCTCATATTTAAAATTAATTAATTTACGTTTCTAGTCCATAATTGGGTCACCAACTTACCTACATAATATATGTGTACCAAATTTCAACGGAATCGGTCCAATGAAGTGTAAATCGGCTGTATCAGAGGGACAAACAGACAAACACGCGAGTGATCCTATAAGGGTTCCGTTTTTCCTTTTGAGATACGTAGCACGGAACCCTAAAAGCACCCTGTGTGTAATCATCTTGAGGCTAAGACGCATATTCAGTGGAACGCTACTAATGATCTAGTTCGATAATAGTATCAAACGTCTAAAACTTGTCGTTGTTACAATTCACCTCGGTCTCCCAACAGGCTACCTCGAATTACTATACGGCCTCGCTTACGCTCGGTCATTAATTCTCCGTATTTATAGTACCCAAGTAAATATTCGTCTGTCGTGATATTCCTCTAGGCAGACCAATGGAAAATCTCCTGTCATTATCTAATGATTTTTAGATTTGGGCACTAGTGCATTAACCCATTATTGGGTCACCACTCAATTTATATGCCCGCTGAGGTCAAGCGCATGTATTTCATTAAGTTTATTCAACTGTATCAGAAGGTTGTATCTTTCGGGAAGTTTCTAGAAAATACGTTTCTATTAAAGCCAGTGTTGCCAAGTTATTGCCAAATGGTTGCTAATACTTAGAAAAGTTATTAATTAGATCTTTCAGGAACAAATGCCTTGATTAAATAAAAATATTTATTTATTTATATAACTTTAATAGCACCTGTCAAGTGGATAGGTATTGTAACAGCATTAGCTTGGTCTCCAGCCAGATTAATTAGGTAATATTTACTGTGTTATTGTTATTTTAATAATTGCTCAAGATTACCCACATACAATAAAGCAATTTTTATGTTTATCTTCTCTTCGTATTTCAATCTTATTTTCAAACGAACGGATATAATCCCGTGATGATCCCGTTTGGCACCAAGTTCAGGTCTAACGATGGGATCTTGGAGAAATCGCTTGAAGACGATTTGTAAATTTGGCGATTATTTACGATATAACCATAGTCTAGTGTGGAGACCAGCCAAAGCTGTGTAATTTTTATTTCAATAAAAAAACATTTATTTATTTAATTGGCCAGCGTGAATGGGCATTCCACGAGAATCGTAGAACGATTAAAAACATACATTTATTTTATCAAAATATTTAGTAAATTATTACTTTGATTTGTTCAGGAAAGCGTGTGTAGATGGCAACACCTTTTCCCTCGCTATATCGTAGTCAAAGTGATTCGGAAGAGTAGGTATGCTCAAATGGGCTTGGCCTTATAGATTGTTATACCCAAGAAATGCAGCCATTATCCGCTGAGACCGTGTGGCAATGCAATAGGCGTCAACCGCAAAAGTAGAGGATGCAGGTTCGAATCATACCACGGACGTCGGTAAACTTGGTCTTTTATCTTTGGTCTATGATATCCTCTTATTCGTAAACGTTTGGTAACTTAACAAGTAGCTAATAATTGTTTGACCCTTTTGCTCTTAGGACACATTGTTAAGACCGAAAGGGACAAACAATTATTAGCGGCTTGTTAAGTTAGCAAACGTTTATGAATAAGGGGGCTAGTATTTATAATAGTAGGATGCTGACATGTCTATGCTCCCAATTCAGCTTCTGTTATACTGACCACCGACAAAGGTAACATCGAGGGCAGCCGAAACTGGGGCACGGCCGGCAAATTCAACATATAAGACATTTTATTTAATAATGATTACGTACTTGAAACCATTTTCGCGAGGTAATGGTTACGGAGCGTGACCGAAGTTATCTCCGAGCATCTACTGTATGCCATTAGTTCAAATAATTCAATGAAATTACGATTTTTATAATTATGTTTGTTTTTCGTCGTCATTCATGGTCATGTCTGATTTTCAGAACAGCAAAAACATTTGAAGCGTCCACGGAAACAACATGTCCAGTGCTTAAAAAAATCAGGGCAAATTCATACCTTATTCTGTTAAAAGTAAGTTGGTTTTTCCTTCTGTAATTTAAATTGACGAGACATGTTCTTTTCGTAGACCCTTCATTTTGCGTCCTGTTTCTAAGCAATTACCAAACTCCTTGGTAGGTATACCAAGATACCAATCTATGTACCTAAATTCGACACTTCTACTTCTTTACTTCACTGTTATTTTTATTTCTTTTTTATGTATTTTAGAGACTCACGGATCCCACAGTCAAACTGTTCAAACAGTTTTGTGGGACAATGTATTTAGATTTAAGATGTAATCCTGTATCTTACAGAACAAATAAATAATAATAATAAATAATAAAGTGGTTAGCTAAGATATCTGGAATCCATTGCATGCGGGCTGTTACCAACTTCGCCTAGTAGGTACTATAATTATAATTACGCATCTCTTTTCTCCAGTGTGGAGTTTCCAGGCCTTGCAGGTCAAACCAGATTAAAGATTTTCACCTGGTAACATTCACAATCATTGCACCCTCCTTAACTTTAGGGATCAGAACAATAGATTGGAATTGTTACATGAATCTTTCAATAAATAATTTCATCAACATTTAGCATAGTAGCTATTTTATTTATCAAAAGGAAATTCGTGTTTTTAGTTAGTCAAAGCGCGTGAGTTTGCGTCAGTGGGCAAACTTCTCAGAACATTGACCTAACTGCTGATATTCCTATCACGTACTGACCACAAGCGAGATATCGCCTCACTGGAGTAAATCTGAAGATCTGTAACAATTATTCATAACCTGATATCATGTTATACTAGATTATTCTGAATTTCGAGTTTTCGGTAAGCAATGGAGATTGCCTTTAGTCCGTTACTGAATATTTCTTTAGGAAGTCTATTAAATTTCAATGACCTATTTTAAGGCTAGCGTCTTCTAGTGTTAGATTTTTTATGTCTTTGAGATTGTTAGATTTAGATACTACAGCAGGAATAACATTTCCCACATTGCATGCTACACATTAGAAAAAATGTCGGAAAAATAGTTTTTCTTAGAACCATGACACAACCAGGCGCAAGCCTACTACCGCGAAAATTTAAATTAGAAAATTTCGAGGATTTTTCTCTGTCACTCAAACGAAGGCGTCATTAGAGTGAGTGAAACAAATCCTCGAAATTTACGAATTTCGTTTTTCGCGGTAGGGCCGCAGATCCAGAATTTCGTTCAGGAGGGTATTGACTTACGATACGATAGTATTTTATACGGTTTTTTTTCATACGTTAAAAACAGCAACTAGGCATTACCTACTTACCTAGGTCTAGTGTCAAGGGGAGGGATAAGTGCCCCCATGCCTCACATCACACCCTCTGGATCCGCACCTGGACATAACATATTTAAATATTTATCAAACGGGTTACTCACATAATTTAAGTCGATAATTGCTCGACATGTTTCGATCCATTTAGATGATCCTCATCATGGAGTACCCGCGACCAAAGCCCGACGTGTACAATTATCGACTTAAATTACGTGAGTAACCCGTTTGATGAATATTTAAATACCTATGTTTGAGTCTCACGTTAGTTATAATTCTAAAATTACAAATTTATACGGGGAGATTTGGACATAAGTTATTTAAATAGGAATGAAGTAGATAAATCAAGTAGGTAAGAATAAGATACAGTTATTCTGGTAGCCATTGTCGAATTTCAGTTATTAATCACTGATTGCAAAGTTTTATCGATTGTAAAAATGCGGCGCATTTGGGCACTGATTACGCGACTTATCTTAACTGAAATGATAAAAAAGACAGGTAAGTGGATTTTCGTAGGATTACGATTATTATTATAACACCGAGAACGATGATTGTGAATTTCCTAAGAATACAGTGTATTTTTAAAAGGGGGTCATTTATTGAGAAATCCGTCATTTACATGTACCTATTTACAGGGAAACTGTCTAATCTAAGGAAACGAGGTATATTATTGTGAAAACGATTTTGGTACTTATAGTCAAAATTATAGGTCAAGTGCGAGTTTTCTGAACATTCATGATATAGAAGATTTTTTAACGCAGATCGACTTCTTTTGGTTTATTGTATTGGATAAAAATGTGAACAGCAGAAGTTATCAAATTTAAGTAAAAAGTTGTTACCTACATTATATTTTTATAGGCATATTATTATTAATTACAATTTACACAGCCATCTTTACAGTATAGACCCGCCTTAATAATTATTAATACTCATTTGATGTAGGTACGTATCTACTTAGTTGAGCATAATGACATTTTATGTAAACCTTCCATACAAGACATTTAAATAGTTTTTAAACAACAATTCATTCGCAAAAAAATTTGACACGTCATGTCAGTCAAATGCCTTTTCATAAGAACATTTTCATATGTTGTTTAGGTAATGTTAGGATAGAAATTCTAGATTTTATACTTTTTATAAAACCTCGTACCTATTTACAATCTTTGCGCATACTGATGACGAAGTTGGATTAAATCTTACTTACTCATAATTTATCTAACTATTATCATTGTTAGATTAATCTTAAATAGTTGTCTATGTCACTATGTCAAGATCATCCAGCCATTTTAATTATTTGCGTTTTCATTGTACACAGCTTTACCTAGTCCTCGGCGGGTTATTCCCACCTGTTACCACCAACTTGACACCAGTGGTAACAACTGGGAATTTTTTTCCCACCTGTTACCACTGGGAACAACTGGGAATTTAAATTCCCAACTGTTACCACCAAACTAATTGGTGGTAACTACTGGGAAAAATAATTCCCAGTAGTTACCACCAATTAGTTTAGTGGTAAGAGATGGGAATTTGAATTCCCAGTAGTTACCACTAAGTTAATATTTAGTCCTATTGCAATAGGATACCTAGTAGCCATAAATTCTGTTATACAATGGTAACAATTTCCAGAGACTATAATTATTATAAAATGTTATACTACAAATAAAGACGAATTACACTGATTTTTTATTCAAAACAAGAATATTTCAATATTTAATTTTTCGTGTAAGTACCTAAAACCTTGTAGTAGTTATAATAATCTTAAAAAAGGTTATAATAATCTTAAAGAAGGAAAGGAACGATAAATTAATATTCATTCCTGTGTGTTTTTTTTCTATATTTTTTCTTAACCTCTATTATGGCCTTGAAATGTGTTTTATGTAAAAGTATGACAAACAAGCGTTTTTAGTTTAAGTAGATAAAAAAAAAAATAGTACACAATGTTTTTTATTTCAAACCTATGAGCATTTCCATTTTTTTATGTTAAATAAAAAATCATAATTGAATATTTTTTTATCCTTGTTTACATGTAACATGTACTTTTAAGTTTTAAGTAGAATACATGTTTTAATTAGGGCTCCCGATATACGTACTATTCGCCGAACCATAGCTCCGTGTCCTTAACCCCGGCAGTACTAAGATCACGAATTTCACGGTCACGCCGAGATACGTACCCGAATCTTTGTTTGTATACGTATCTACGAATCTTGGCTTCGCTCTGGCCACGAATGCTCGTGGCATGGATCCGGTCGGACCGATTAAAATGTAAATAAATAAGGCCTAATATTGAACGAGTATACTCTGAATCGGGACGAACGGGATTTTATTGATTAGAATTGCATTTTTCGTATTGATTTTTATAACAAGCGACGGTGTTACCTATAAATTATGGTTTGGAATTTATATTGTGATTTTGAATCACCACATAGAAAAAATTAAAAAATCATGTTAAAAATATTTGAACAAATTGCTATATATAAAAGATAATACAGTCGTTCATTTAAGTTTATTACCTGCCGGGGCGGCCCTTTTGTAGATAAGACCTATACCAAGAAGTTGCACGCCCAAAGTAGCAAACAATAGTTTGTCAGCGATATAATTGACCACACGTGGTAATTTTTCTGTGAAGTCTTTTGTTTGTGAAGTTGAATGAAGTAGCCGCATCTTTGTGTTTTTTATATAGATAAGCGGGGATGTTTTAGTTAATTCGTAGAGGGCAATTTCGGGTTTTGGTCTTATACGTGTTAGTCACTAATAATATTGCAGTTCGAACAGACTTGAAGAGAGTCGAGTCGAATTTAATGCAATTGTTTTTTCTTGTTTTATTAAATTTGTGTTTTGTTACTGTTGTTGAGAAGATAGCGTTTTTAAAGTGTATCAACAATGAAGAGAAGTTGGGTGTGAAGTTATGCCACTAGGGTCGGTGACACGGCTTTATGCACTTTAATTGTACAATGATTGTACCAACAGTGACTTTTCGTGTCGTTGAAAGCGGTGCACCTAAAACCTTCCGTCACGACATCTAATGAGTTAGTACATTGTATTTTTTCATTATATTGCTTTTTAATATCATTTTGTAGTTTAAAAGTTCTTTTAGGTATGTATTTTGTAGGTAATAACGCTGCCTACTAAGCAAAACTCTCAGATTCGAAGTCTGATAAAAAAAAATATTTGTATATTTATGACTCATTTATTTTGTTCCTGAATTATGGGTTTCCTACTATAGATATTAATCGTTGCCTGGTACCCTCAATATTGATTTATGTTTTTATTTATCTCAACTTTATTGCACAACAGAAAAACTTAAAGTATAACAGGCGGACTTAATGCCATGAAGCATTCTCTACCAGTCGACCTTGAGCAAATCAGAAAAAAATGTAGGCAGCGCACATACATAGTAATAAAAAATCAGAGTATACTAAATGAATAATAAAGCGATTTTTTATTTATCAACATCTTAGCGTAATGAGTGACAATTATTTAATATATTAAGAAGATCTGTATCATTGTAATGATTTATGTTGATTAATTTATCAATAAGTAGAAAAAAAAATGATTATTGTTGATTTTTATGATATTTAGAACTAAGAAAAATTATTTATACCTCACATTGTTGTGTATTTTTTAACTTCCGTCCCCATCTAATTATTAAATTAGGTAATTAATACATGACAATGTGTCAGTTTTTATTATTATTCTACTCAGAAAATATCTATATTTTATAAATCTGCCCTTAAAGTGCTGTAAGTAATACGTAAAATTTAATTTCAGTACGTATACACGTTATCATACTGAAATTAAGTACAATTGTTTATTACATTTTCAAACTAAGTTATCGTACTTTCCGTTAGAAGGGCAATTAGGTAACCACTAAATTAGATTCACAAATATCACGGTACATTCTCATTCGTTTTCCTTAGTCCTAAAGACAAGGCATCGAATCGTCACTTAGCAAAGCAACGCAAGCGGATACACGGGGATACGTAGCTTAATTACACGTGTGCTTATAAGCCATATTAAAATCAAGTGCTACAAGCCGTAGCGATGTCGGAGTTTCAGTCTCCTGTTTGAAACCTTGTTGACTATGGATTTTTGCAAAAAAAAAAAAACAAGGTGAGACAAAATGGGGGTTTATAATACACTGTGTATACTTAATGTTTTTATGTATCTACAGATAAACACACATTGAAAATGTAACTATCTGTTAACAAATTCTTACATGGGTAAATAGAAGAATAGAAATGCTCCTATACATAAGTTCTTAATATTTTTGGTTCAGATTCAGAGTAGGTAATATTGACAACATATTAAAAAAATAAGTTTTAAAAATATTTTCAAAATGTATTAATTTTTTTGTAAAATGCGATGGTTAATAAGATATTTTATAAATAAAGTAATATTCATAAAATTAGCTCCTTATTAATAACTGGCAAAGTATTTTGTGTATATTCTATTAAAAACAAGCACATTACTAGTAAAGTACTTGGTGGTAACAACTGGGATTTATTTTTCCCAGTAGTTACCACTAAAGTGATTGGTGGTAACTACTGGGAATTCTTTTTCCCAGTAGTTACCACTAAAGTGATTGGTGGTAACTACTGGGAATTTTTTTTCCCAGTAGTTACCACCAAGTACTCTGGTGGTAACAGGTGGGAAAAAAATTCCCAGTTGTTACCACTGGTGTCAAGTTGGTGGTAACAGGTGGGAATAACCCTCCTCGGCGAATTATTATAACCTAAAAGTTTTTCAAGGGTATGGTATACATGTGATAGGTTAAATACAGCTATACCGTGCGCCAGTAGAAAACGAAAAAAAAATCAACATACGTAATAAATTCGAATATTTTCATATTCATGCACTTTCAGAGCATAATTTTGGTCTTATCAAAAACCTAGAATTCATATATTTTTTTTTAAATAATTATTCATATTTATTAGTATTAACGAAAAAATAAATTTACGAACGTGTTTCACGATATGTGTTGTTATATACATATTATTTATATTGAAAGTCAGCCATATTTGATTTTTTTTTGGATTCTACTGGCGCGCACACTGTATAAACTTCAGTATTGACACTTAGGTGATTTGGCGTCTCAGTGACAGCTTTTGTATTTGACATGGCGTCGAAAAGGTTAAGTCAATGGGATTAACTTTTTATCAGCTGGGAACTACGTAAAGAGGGGCATTGTTTGAAGTTTTTTAACGGTATACGTTTGAGAGCGTAATTGCTTGACAGTTATTATCAACTGTAGAAAATTTCTTATTTACATCTAAGTCATCTATGGTAATGACTCCATAGTCGCACAAATTGTACGAGTAACTTATACCGTATAACCATGACCCATGTTGGGTCATCCATGCAAGTCACATGAGTATTGTTTCGGTTCTTTCTAGAAAACCCACTTTATTGTATAGCTTTTTCAAAACAAACATATACACAAGAATTTATTTTGTTGTCATTTGCAATCAATTGTTTGGGAAAACGGTTTTTTCAAATGTTCTTGAATTTTAACAATGGTCACGTGTTGAACTCACGAGACGGTATTGCGATTATGATAGTGATACATAATCAATAAAAACGGGATACTTTATAAATATTGAATGTAATCTGCCGAAGAAAAAACTTAACTAAGACCGAGTGGCCGAGCGGTACGGGCACGGGCATCAGCCGCGAAAGCTGTGTACGTGGGTTCGATTCCCACCTCGGACGTTGGTGATCTTGATCGTTTTGTCTTTGGTATATGACATCCAATATTTATAGTCTCCCAATCAACAACATAAACAAAAGAGACAGTTACTGGAAGAACAGGCCAGCATTTGTTTTTGCCTTTCCTTGAACGCCGTGGGGGAGCAAATTCTAATTACTAATTCGTTTTTTAAAGGCACGGTGTCAAACTGATTCAACAATTTACGTCGGCTTTTTAGGGTTCTGTAGTAACTACACCCTTATAGTTTCGCCATATACTACTGTATGTCTGTCTGCAGCATAGCTCAGTGACCTACTAGAAATTTGAAATTTCCTATAAGTAGATACGAGTATACCTACTTACATACTTACATATTAATCACATCGACAAAGTGGTAGAGAAATAAAAAGTATCACGTACGATTTTTTTCTAAATTCCATTAAATAGGTCTTTAAAAAAAAAGAAAATATTACTGCGGAACCTGACACTGAGCATGGCCCGACGTGATCTTGGCCGTTTTTTTAGTCGAATAAGTGAACATAAATAAACCTACTACGGAGGAAGGTTTTCGTCAGAAAATGTTTATTCCTTTTTTCTCTGAATTACTAAGGTATTATGGTCAGCATTAATATTATTTACAGTCTATACCTGGGTGCTTAGCCAAGTTGCCAATCGCTGGCGCTTGCTAGCGTATCGTAGTTTTCCCTCTCTAACACTCTTTCGTATTAGTGCGACAAAGACAGTTTAATAGCTGCCTTTCGTTTACGATTGACGATTAAGCGTTAGCGATTGGTAACTTGGCTAAGCACCTGGTCTACCAGTATTCATATCAATGCTACTATTTTTCAAGCATGAGTCACGTACGAATTTCTAGAAAATCGTAAAAATTGATACGTGACTTTGATCAAATAAACACCAAATCGTTAATCGCGATATGGAGCGCAAATTGTCTGTGATATTTTATCGCGTGAGGTTATCTTTGAACTCACTGTATTCACTCCCCGATTAGCCGAGATCGGACAAATGGCCATCATTGTTCACAATAATGTGGCCATGACTTCAAAGCTGATTAAATAACTAAAAATTACTTATTTTATACCGGTAACTAAAAAAATCTTTGTAAATATACCTGAAGGAATCTGTAATTTCAAAAATTTGTTTGATTGATTAAACATTTAATCAACTTTGGCATCATGTCCATGTCCATATAATTGAGAACAAGTAGGTACGCCCATTTGGCCACCTATGATAATTAGTCTATTCTATCTATGGATGTATTTTTCTTTCTTCCTTAATTTATATTAGATTTGTAGGAATGAGACGAAGAATAGCTTAATCACTTTAACAGTTCACCATTCTAATACTACCTATAGCCAAATTGATATTAGAAAAGAAAAACAGGCTGTACCGAATTTGCACTTTCAATATTGATTCGCATGAATGAAGATATATAGGACAAGATGATGTAATTACGAGTACCTGATGGATTTCTGTAGGAATAAACAAGTGATGGTAAAACAATCTTTACATTTACGTCACGAAATGATAAAAAAAATCGTCGAATTAACCTCCTCCTGTTTTGAAGTCGGTTATAAAGAAACATCCTTTTGTTAATTGTCCTTGACAACGCAAAAATGTTTTTGTCATGGTTCAACTAACTCTGCAATTTCCAAACTGTAAACAAGTATTGTTATAAAAACGATAATGAAACCATAAATATATTGACGTAAATCGCTCAGCTGACTAGATAATTATATCATGGGGCATCACGTTGTTTTTCACATAAATCACATATCACCCCTTACGATATTTATGGAGGTAGATAACCCATGGAATGTTACTTGATGGTACAGCAAGGTCAAGGTGATACGAGTTCAAACTGATATTGTATCGTATACTGGAATAATTATAGAAACACAGCCAATGATCGCAAATCTGTCGAGATATCTTACAAATGCTTCATTGCATATCAACGAATGCGGGTAGGTATAGGTATGTGGAGGATTGGTCAAAGTGCTCAAAAATATCTGAACGAGCATTCAAACGCTGTCAAAAGAGATCTATTTTTGAGCCCCTGGCCGCTTCTATATATCTGACCTGATGGCGACTGAACCGTGAATTGATAGTTTTTTTTTAATAAATAAATAATATATATCTTGGGACATCTGACACTAATCGACCTAGTCCCACGGTAAGCTCAATTAAGGCTTGTCATGTGGGGTACCAGGAGGCGACGATATATACGAGTAGTTTGGGAAATATTATTTGTCCGAATCTTAATTTACTTACGACCTTTTGTTTTGCATCATTAACAATAGAAAACTGCTAGACTGCTGATTGTCTAGTAAGTGTTAACGCAAAACAAAAGGTTGTAAGTAAGATAACAGTCGGTCAAATAATATTTCCCGAACTATACCTACATCTATACTTAAATACTTAGACAGCCGTGACCGAGGAACAAATATTTGTGATAAATAAATACACAAATAAAGCCCTCGTCGGGATTAGAACCCGGAACCTCCAGGTTCGTAGGTTCAGTATTTTGGTTGAATTGAAGACAGCTACCAAATCTTAATAGCTAGTACTACTACTTCTACCCTACTACCTACTTATTCCTAGTACTACTGCCTACTTATTCTTTTATTAATGACATACGGCAATTTTAGAAAAATATTAAGAGAAGATTAACTTAGGCCGCTTTCGTTTTTCACCTTTGTGAGATCTATTATAACTATCTACTCTTTCTTCCTATTTCTTGGTAACCATATTCACTTTCCATAACTACCGATTTGTTGTAATCTCTAAAACCAGTTATGGCGAAAACTTGCAAAATGATCGAATGATGAATAAAATGCAAGTGAAACTGACCTGCTTCCTTCGGTTTACGACATCTTTAAAATAGAAATGAACATCAATTTTCTATATACAGTCACTAGCAGTAGAGTATATTGGAACGGATACTATAGGTACAGGCTTTTATTTAAATCGAAGAATGCGATGCAGATTTTTACCCAAACCGTGAGCATTATTTTTCAAAACTCTGAATTAAAAGGTAATTAACATTCTAAGAAAACTTAATTGAGTAGCAATGTACTTCAAAATTAATGTACTAATCAACGTACTTACTTGTATTTTGCACTTGGCAATGACAGATCGCAGCCACTCGCAACGTTTTACAATCAAGCAGTGCACGCGTTACATTGATCGTTCGGAGGAAATAAAATTAATTGTACGGTCAATTTAATTATTTGTCAAATGTTAATACATGAAAACGATTGCTCACGTAACGATTGTCAGTAAAATTTTAATTTTTACTGACAGCGATGTTTAGACAGAGTATAGTAAGTAATTAATTAGGTGGTCGCAAAGAAAATGTTGACAGTAGCAATTTGAATACAATCACCTACAATAGATGCAATTGGGATTGTAATTTGATACGATTTTGTAACTAACCTTTGAACGCAACGAGTAAATACGTCAAAATAGTTGTAATCGATTTAATTAAAATAATTTAACTACGTACTATAAACAAACATAATTATGTACATACGTGTATCGGTACATTTTTTTTATAATTGAGATCATGGTGACGGCAGTAAGAATATATTGTCTATATCCCAAACCTTCCCATGGGCGACGTAAGAGTCGACTAAGATTGAAGGTGGGATTGAACTGGCACTGAATATTCTTTATGGGAGATCGATGTTTATGGGCATTTGCCTCCTAATGCTTCCACATACATAGGGTCCTCGTCCGGAGCACCCCCGGCCAAAGCCCGACGCGTACTGCGGGCCTGCGCCCTGCTAGAACGGGTACAGGCCGTGGGCGGTGGTGGCGGGGGCGATGCAAGGAAAGATCTACCCTCAGTGTTAGTTTGTCCACCAATGCACTGAGAGAGAAAAAAAAACAAAGATTTCATAAGTATTGCCATTCAGCGGAATAACGCAGCAAGCCTCATGGGTAGTGGGTATATATACTCTACCAGGTAGAAATGACATGGGGAACATAATGTAGAATTGTGCATATACCGTAGGTCCCTTCTAAATTAATTTTAAGTATTTAATTCTGTAATACATAATATTAATATGAATAACAGATGATACGAAAAACAATGATTTTAAAAGCTTCAGAACCAAGTTGTCTGCAATCGACAATATTAGGTTACAATTTGCACATTTTTCCAAAATAAAGAGATGGTTTCAGCAAAATATTCCATACCTTTGACCTGAATACGTATTTATTTATCGCGTACGTGTCGTGATAATGCTAAATTAAGTTGGTATTTTTCATTTTATTGTTGACTTTGTGCCTCAGCGTGATAATGACGAACAATTCCACTTGACATTAAAATACTTACGAACCGGGTCACTCGCGTAATTTAAGTCGATTATTTCTCGATGTGTTACAAAATTGAGAATAATTAGCCTAAGATGACACTCGCGATATCATAAGGATTCTAACGGGACCTCATACATCAAAATCGGTTAAAGTATTATGTATTCCTAGGGTTAATACGAAGCCTCACATACCTACCCACTCACATACGTGAATACCGAAGAGAGTAAAGTAGGTCCTTTTTTATGAGCAGTCGTGTAAGAATGCTTACCTACGGGTCCCATCCCGGCTAGGCACTGGGTGTTTTACCGCATGTTACGAAAAACAAAGATTCAATACGATCAATATCTAGTACTGTCAAGAATACGAGTAATCTAACTATGTTCAATCGTTCATAACATGAATATGCCGCGGCCGTAAATGTTAGTCTATCTAACTTGCTTTATATGCATCTTGCTTGTACCGGCGTACGTATTGGTGCGATTAGTAACATAACTAAAAATATCTCTTCCCACATAAAATATTGCTGGCATAGAAACTATCTCTCTCCCACTAACTCAAACGAGATAATTATGAAAGTTCATCTAAAATGTTCAGTGAATAGTTATGAAGAGAATATACACGTCGGTATTTTTTTCGGGTGGAAAATTTCAATTCCCGGCTAGAGCAAAACGTACTCGTAAAATTTTATACAACCCGCGGGGGGTAATTCATAAAACCATTCAGATTTTTATGGCACTTGTAATTTCGTACAGTTGTACCAAATCACACCTGCGATACAACTGCGATACAATTTGGTACAACTGAATGAAATCACTTAGGGCTGTAAATATACCAGGTACTTTATTTTATGACACTCTTACAGAAAGTGTACATATCACTTACAAGCGTTAGACATTTATAGAAAGTGAAAATCCCGAGACAGATAGAAATTATGTTGAAGTCTGATTCAAAATATTGCATTATCACTCATCATCATCATCATCATATCAGCCGAAAGACGTCCACTGCTGAACATAGGCCTCCCCCAAAGATTGCCACAATGACCGGTCCTGCGCCACCCGCATCCAGCGGAATCCTGCGACCTTCACCAGGTCATCGCATTATCACTCGTAAACTGTATAACTGTTTTTGTAACATATTCTAAGTATAGTTCGTGAAATATAAATTGGTAACTTTCTACCTACATTATAGTAAAAATAAACATCCAATTTATATTTCTCGAACTATACAATAAAGTGATACTTCTACTACTGCTACTATTTCTAAACACAACTCGTGGTATAAGAGCTTTAAAGGACACTCATGTGCAATATTTCACTTAAATACCTCCCAAGTAAAGTAAAGTAATAAATGTATTAAAATGACAGATTCGAACAAAAAATCGCGAAACTATAATGTATGGTAATCGTCATGTGACTTTTCGTAAGAATCTGTCATTGTAATACATTTATAAATTTTCGCTTATCGCATGCGCTTCCCAAATGGCTAGAGCCCCAAGTAATTAGCTTCGGCTGCACTATTCCATATAAAATAGAAATGACACGTTAACGTAATACGGTACAGTGAACATGATTCCTCACAATAGCTAATAACATGCGCAAGCGCAATTGAGTCCGTAGAGAATCCGCTGCAAAAGCTATTGAAACGAGACGCCGAAAGTTTCGCGACAAGCGTGCTGTGGGTCACGTACGCCGTTATACAGGGTGACATTAGAGACGTCACCGTAATTACTGGTCACTTTATAAAGCTGAGTAGAGTAAATAAATAATACTATTATGGTTAAAAGGATCCTATGCTATAAATTTATTCAACACATAGTACAGAAAAAAATCTCAAAAATGATTCTAATTCTGAAAAAAAAAATCAACATTCAGAAGATTTTATATAGTATGTAGTACGTTATGTTATAATGTAGGTAATTATTATTTTTTTTGTTTATTATGTTTTTTTTTTTTTTTGAAATGTTATTTTTAAATGGATAATGTTTGCATTTGTACCTACCTACTTACTTTAAATCATTGAGGAAACCGGAAGACTTAAATAAATTATGGTCACGGACCATATCACCTACCAATTCTCTATTCTTAAATCTAATAACTAACACATGTACTTTACTTTATCAGATCTAGTTAAGAAAGAATATAAATAAAATGGCTTTGACACAATACCACGTAATATTGACCCTTAAACCCCCATCTCCGATATCTGCCTACAGTCCAACTAGCTGTCTAGAGACAGGAATTTACCCTATTTTAAATATGTATTGTCTAAATTCGATGTTACCCTGTATGTTATGTAGGCATGAATATCTAAAGACAGATGCCAGATTGATTACTCAGGTCATAACCATAATAATACGGGTGAGCGAATTTAATGTAAACAATTGGTATTAATTACCACTAGTTCTGTAAACAAAACCACAATAGAAGAATGATCTTATATCAGCCCTAAAACTAAAATCACTGTATTCATCTTTTTTTTGTATGTGACGAAGGTAGACAACTGAGCTCTCAGCCCACCTGATGGAAAGCAGAAACTTGAGTCCCATGGACATAGTGACCAAAAATCGCCTATGCGCTGCCTACCCTGAGGACTTCGACGGATTGCCTCTATCTATGCCAGTAATTACACCGGCTATCTTACCTCCAAACCGAAATACAGCAGTGCAAACACTGCTATTTAGCGGCAGGTTAACGGGTAAGACGGTGGTAGCAATCCGGGCGGACCCTGCACGAGGTCCTACCACCAGCTAGATCATCATTTCAGAGTAACTTTTTAAGTTATGGAATACGAGAATTCAAAAAATGAAATTTGCAATGTGGTAGATGTAAAATTAATAACGCATATCTAAAATTTAAGGAGAAAGAGAGTTGTTATGTATGTATAACTGTTGTTATTCGAGATAACCTACGCAACGCGTTATCTCAAGTCAAACTAATTATGTATAGTGATTTTGGAGGTCATAGCTTCTTCATAATATTGCGTAATGGGGTTAGAAGTAAATACGTGGAGAAAAAAATAAATACGTAATTTAATAAGTTGTGGTGTTAATTTAATGTGCCTAATAGTTTGGTAATATTTACATTACGAGTACCTATGTCAAACTTAGGTATTCTTGTGGGTTAGAGTTAGAGTTTTATCACAGAACATAATATTACCAAACCATAATTATTTTTTTATTATTTAACTACTTATTCATTATTATAGTATTATATGTTTTTATTTTAGTTTCGTACACATTTTTTAACGTTTATTTTATTCAGAATAATATTACAATTCTCCGGATTGTATAAGAAAATAGTACATTTCCTAACTATTGTGGGAAAACTTTTTTTCTGCGAGTGAAACGAGGGCGACAATCACCCGAGTTAAAAAAAAGTTTTTGCACGTGTAAGGGAAGATTTTTTTCATAACAAGTGCGTCAAAAAGAGAAATTACCGCGCGCGAAGCGCGCGGAAAGTTCTCTTTTTGTCACTACAGGTTTTTTCGCACTAGTTAGAAAAAAATCGTTGTTACCTAGTAGGTAGGGTTTTCTATTCCGTTACCGCTGGTTCTGAGGACCTTGCTCCAGTTTTTTTCTCTTAGCGGGGTGGACATACTGATTCTGCATAGCAAAACAGAACAATCCGAATGAATAGAAGTGAAATTAAAAATACTTAATAATTTATTATTTTAATTTCAACGGATCAAGTCCATGCATACTTAAGTATGTTCCCTTCGTACATATAAAGTATTTCCGTTAGAGTCTTGACTCCATTATCTCGCACATAAATCTTCGAGCCATCAAGCCTCGGGCCTGCCCTTTGGCTTCGAAGTCGCTCAGTACCGCAAGCAACTAAGTATACATACAGAATCTTCTCGTATACGAGTATGAACTAGCCTTACCATGAAGAGTTGTCAAGTAATTTTTACATCAGCTTTTACTCGCGATACGTAAAACAGTCTATTGCGCTCGCAATGATAGGACCGAGCGTGATTTTGTTACTGCTTTACGTATCAAGTAAGTCCTAACGCAAACCGTACTTGACAACTACGATTACGAATACTGAGGACTTTCGGCGAATTCAGATCCAGCATTTCTTTCACTATAGTGACGCCTTCGTTGAAGTGACAGAGACATACCTACTCGTATTGCTCGAAAACAATTTTCGAAGTTCGTAATGTAAATACTGCAGGATTTTTTAAATCAGTGGTGGCATTAGCTATAGCTTACAGCTTATACAGTCAGTCATAAAATATGGGTCACCCTCTTTTCGACTTTATTCGATGGTAACAAATAGTACCTCTCAGGACGCGACGTGGAAAAAATAATGTCATAGTTCCCATGGTGTATCTTTTGGTTCGTACCAAAAAATTGTGGTATATTTAGGAAGGTTTTGCATTGCATACAAATCGAAACAGTAGATAATTGTATGTGTTGCACTGCATATCTTAGATAATCATTTGTAAAATCAATAATACTTACAAATGAACAAAAAGCTGCCTTACGAAACAAGACATAAAGGTACAAATTTATTGCTTAGCTAAATGGTGGCGTGAGCATAATTCTCTTCCTATTCAAGTTTATTATCATTATCAAGGATTTGTGTCACAAAT
This sequence comes from Thaumatotibia leucotreta, assembly GCA_025490895.1. NCBI lineage: Eukaryota > Metazoa > Arthropoda > Insecta > Lepidoptera > Tortricidae > Thaumatotibia > Thaumatotibia leucotreta. Next base: position 67,195 of record JALPQI010002823.1, on the reverse strand, counting down.
GTCTGAATCGATTACCGATATCGACAGACATCACGATTGTTCCGAGATAAAAATAGAAGACAAGTCTTTTGGGCCACTAGCATAATTTATCAGTTAGTAATTCGTCAATGATTATGGGGAATTAAAATAACTCCTAGGACCAAGGTTCGTTAGTAACGTAACGAGTGACCACGAACGAAAAACATCATGTTTACCAAAATTGACTGATTATAAAATAGGTACTACATACATTGATTGAACATTAAACTGTAGGTATTTAATTATGCTATATAGGTACATATTACTAAAACTATTCCATATCTGAAGAGCACTTCACTTACAAGGGTAATGTGATAACTTTTATCTGTAGGTAATGCACTTGCATTTCTTAGGGCAGTAACACACCAACACTCGGTAAGTCAATGAGAAATCGTACCATGCACCCATGGACTAATAGAATGGTATTTCCAGACGCTCTGCCGCTAAGGCTCGATTTCACCTAACTATTATTCGAAGAATAATGCTTACTCTTAGAAGGTCGAGTGTAAGTAATAACTTATAAAAAAAACGACGATGAAAACGTAAACGCGATCGAGACGTTTTTTATAAGTTATTATTACCTACACTCAGCCTTCTGATATTGTGTCAACTTTCGATGGAGTTTGACATTACTATCGGAGTCGGAGAGTAAGCGTTATTCTTCGAATAAAAGTTTGGTCAAATCGAGCCTAAGGCTCGAATAACGCTAAGGTACTATTGAATAGTAATGTTAAAACACCATAGTAATTTGGCGTTTGTATCAGTAGTTTCTGAGAGTAATAGGTTTTATTCTTCGAATAAAAGTTTAATAAAACAAAACTGTGAGAGACCAAGGGAGACCTTTAATCGGCTGTAGTCTACAGTGAACGTAGGTATTATAAATACGTTACGTACAATAAAACAGTAATTATAAAAGTGTAATTCAAAGTGTTTTTGAGTATTTTGGCTGTTCGACTATTAAGGTGCATTCAGACCAAACTAGCATTCTCTATTCTATCTCCCACTCAACGAATCACGTTTTGTGTAATGATCGAATTTCGTAGAATAGCGAATGCTCGTTTGGTCTGAATGCACCTTTAGGAACAGTGAGTGTATTTACTTACTAACGACATTCGTGTCAAACTGAATTCATAGTATTCATACCCATCGATTGTTCGCCTGTGTGCGAATCACCTTAACATATTGCATAACAACACTTACTGATAAATACTAATTGTAGCGTTGCTAGGCACAAGTAGGTAACTGATTTACATTGTAACAAGATGTAAGCACATGTAACTTTTTTACATTGTAACTAACAGCATGGATACAGTATGAACAATGTATCTGTATATCCTCGTTAGCCAGGCATTTTCCTGGAATGGTCTCCCACGGACCGCATATTTGAAATACTAACTAACTACTCGACTAAGGGATTGTAGTGTCCTGAGTTCCTGGCCATTATTTGATACAAGATTGATGATGGGCAGCAGCGTCATCATCGTGGACACATTACTGCGATCGCCAACCCGCTTGCCCAGCGTGGCGATTATGGGCATTTACCTCCTAATGCGTCTATACGCATAGTTGATAGGGCCTACGTCCAGCAGTGGACTATCATAGGCTAATGATGTGATGTGTGATGTGAAATCTATTATGAGACTGAGAACATACTGAAAGCCGAGTGTAGGTAATAACTTATAAAAAACGTCTCGATCGCGTTGACGATGAAAACGTAAACGCGATCGAGACGTTTTTTATAAGTTATTACCTACACTCGGCCTTCAGCTATCTCCTTCAATCTCACAGCTACGCAGGTAGACAAGACAACAAGTGGCACTGATAGTGATAGGTCAGATTCAGTTGTTAGAAAGATACAGCAGGTTTTTAAATGTCTAGAGATTATGTCGTTATCTTTTTTTGAGATTGTCACAAAAATGAAATCAATAGAACATTTACTACGGGTAGAGAAGAGGCTTTTATAAAACAACGAGGGCGTCGTTAGAGTGACAGAGAAAAATACCCGAAATTTGCGAACTTCGGTGTTCGCGGTAGCAGGCCAGAAGGCCGAGTGTAGGTAATAACTTATAAAAACGTCTCGATCGCGTATACAGTTTCATCGCATTTGTATGAAATGACGACGAAAAACGTAAACGCGATCGAGACGTTTTTTATAAGTTATTACCTACACTTGGCCTTCAGTACCTGTTCAAGTTCTTAATAGTGTTCTTTTCTTACCTTATTTAAATGTACCTTATAATTGCATTGCCAAAATAAACATAAAGAAGAAATATCATAAACAAGAAATGATAATTAAGATTGGAAATGAAGAGTAGGTATTAAATGATAAAATTGATAATGATAACATTCGCAATGCGTTTTTTTGTTTTCGGCATTCCTAAGCTATGTCGCGATAGCATTATTAAGACCTTTAAAATAGAACATAATCATTAATTACTTGGAAAGAGTACAGCTTAAAAATTTAAAAAAAAATGATATCTTACCGAAGGAAATTCTCCCCAGGAAAACCTACAGGACAAGGATAATGTAATGTAGTTAGGTATTGAAAATTAAAATAGCTTTTGCCTGTTAGGACAATTTAATTTAATTTTAACAACATAATGTTTTTATTGATTTGGTTTAGATTTTTAGCAAACAAGATTCAATTGGTAACTTTGGGAAACTGCACCTAAAATTAAATTTAGACTCGTATCAGTTCAATCCATTACCTGTATTTAATTTTTATTGAAGTTGTGAACAACGTAAACAAACCTTGTATTCGAAATATGTTAATTTCCAATTCTACGTCATTTAGTAATGCTACAGTTGCTACATCGATGTGTTATTTAATCAACTATTCACAATGGATTATCCAAAATCATGAAAACATAAAATAGTGCTAGGTTATGGATATTTCAGGTATATTCAACTTCTATAGGTACAAATTAACTATTAAATCCATTTAATCCATATTGAAAGTGCGCTCCAGCGCGGGCCGACTCTAGCCGCTCAGTGTGAATTCTACATCATTTGTCAAGGACTGTTGTTACAACAACCAATAGAACACGATTTGTAGTAGTACAGCACTTTTAGGGGTCAGATTCCCAATCCAGTTATACAGTTTAGTCAATAACCGCTCTGAAGGTAACAAAATACCTAATTACTCAGATTGCTCTATATATACATTAGTATATCACGTTTGCATCCGGTTGGTTCTTAACACTGATTCCGCATTTTTTATTGTATGGTAAAACCACAGTTTTTAATGAGGTAGGCACTATATCCGTCATAAATTATAATAATATTCATAAGTAGGTATGTGACAGCAACGCGATAAGCGAAGTGTTTAAATTAATTAATAACATGTACGAAGTACCTACTTAGGTGTATGTAGTCTGTCGTTTTAGGTATTTCAATAAACATAAACAATCTCTAGATCTCTACCCTCGTATGGCTTCTGAACCCAGTTGAGCGTAGATGAAAATATGATACGATCAAATAAAATACGTTATTATCAGGTTCTACATAATATACAGGGTGTTTTTTTTCGACCGTTCAAATTCTACGTAGTGAATGTGTAGGTCATACTCACCAACTTTTACTATGGGGACAACGTCGAAATCGCGCAAAAAAAAAAAACAGCTGTTTCATACAAATTGGCGGCATTACGCCGGCCGAAATGTATGAAACAGCTGATTTTTTTTTCGCGATTTCGACTTTGTCCCCATAGTAAAAGTTGGTCAGTATGACCTACACATTCACTACGTAGAATTTGAACGGTCGAAAAAAAAACACCCTGTATATTCGGTCGATTAATTGTTAAAACTACCCGAAAAATTACAAATTGCTTGTTCACTTCACGTATATTAGAATATGTACCTAAAAGTACAGTCTATAGCCTATTATAATACCTACCTAAATACGATATAACAGAAGCAAATATTAGTACATCACATGATCGATTCAAATACAATTCTTTTGACAGTCAGTCAACTCAGTTTTAATTATGACTGACGTAACATCACAACAACTTTTATGATTTCAGATTGCTGTCATGAATCATGATTTGTTGTGATTATCGAACAATTATTAGGTAGGTACTATTATCACAACTAGATACTATAGTTTTAATAAAAATACTTTGTGTGCATTGTATGGTTTGTATCTATGTAGAAGAAGGGAAATTCAAAAATGTTAACGGGAAAACTGAAAACTTTTGATTGTTCTGTCTTGTGAACTGGCTAACCAGCATGCCAGTAGGCATGCTGGTTAGCCAGAGTAAATTGATAGTTTATTGCAATTTGCAATACAACTAACAGACTCAAATTGTATGACACAAATTGTTAAATCACGATACGTAATCAAGAATGCCCGAACGCTATAACAACATACAACCTTATCCTTGTCATTATTATTCAAATAACAAAAATGACAAGAAAGAGATATCTTATAGCGTTACTTTGACTGGTTCCCGAATGGCCTAGGGTTCCCATTGGTTGAGTATAACGAGGGTTGCCATCTTTAAAATTTGGAAAACAGGACAAGACCCGTGAAAACCCCGGATTTTAGAGTTTTTTCCCAAATTTTATTTAGTTTGAAAACTCGGTCTACAAGTCTACCTTGCCCGGACGCTCCCCGAATGCCCTCTAAACTAGGACAAATCCGGGGAAACCCGGACGGATGGCAACCTTTAGTATAACTAACAGGATTCCCTGTGTTTTCAACTTACTATGTTGATAAGCGTACATTTCTAGTAACGGATTCAATTGGGTGTTTTCCAACAGGTGACATAACCGTCTCCGACAGTGACCGCGAGCGAAAATTGCATGCATTTATTTTGAATGTTCTATTTTCAAAACTAATAGTTATTGAGACTAATGAGTATAACCTTGAACATTATCAGTCCGGATTATCACATTTTAAGTAATCCGCATTTTATGCCTTTGTGAACGTGCAGTAGGTATAAATGAGATCGAGAAAATTCGAATATACGTACAAAGCCTGTGAGGTATCAGTCAGTACCACTACCTACATTATGCAATTCCAATGCTCTGGTTAATTTATCTATGTATACTAATAAATATTCGACGTGTACCCAGAGTTGGAGATAAATACTGTGCCATTAACCTTCTAATGCATTTCTATTTATTTTCAAAACTACAATTTATATACCTACATAGATTAAATCTAACTAATCTACTTAACCTAACCTATATCTAAGATTGGCCTTTGTGGCATTGTACCGAGGATGCTGGCGGCACTTCCTCGCTGTATCGCAATACTTTGGCTTTGATTTATATTGACTTTTAATTAGGGCTCAAGTTTCAAATGCATTTTTGAGTGTCTTATACATTAGAGGGTTAAGTAGGTAAGTAGTTCGGTACGGTATGGTGCTCTGAACTATTTTGCTACTTTTCCGTCTAAAAGTATTTGAAACCGACTTTAACTAGTAAAATAAATATGAAGAAAGATAATTTTCTCTCAATTTATTTCAAGTCAACAGCTTTCGTTTCGTCAGAGTTTCGTTTCGGACACCGAGCTGAGCGGTCGCTTCCCAATTATCCTGCCGCTCCTTTAAGGCCCAATTGTCCCACGAAGACAATAGGCGCCGATACCAGATGTGCACGCAACATTTGGTGGAAGCGAATGCAACATTTTTGGGTGCTAATATTAGAGGAAGCCCTTGAGCCCGACTTTAAATTCTGCTTACAATTACGCGAATAGTGTTATCCTATGTATTCTAAAGTGCCGCGTCCATATAATATTTTCGTGTCTCAGTGAGTGTATGAAAGTGCGTGTTAGTGCGTTTGATAACCCGCGACATCGTGCGCAGCCGCATCGCGCGACCAGTCGCAAGCGTAGCGGATACAGCCGCATATAACACCTACTCCCTCAGCAAACTCGGTGAGATCGTTTTGATTTAGATTTTTTGTTGCAAAATCAAGGCATAACAGGACCTGACAAACTCAATCTCAACCTATCTAATCTAATCTTGAAATCTCCTCTCACCTCTCTAACTTAAATTAAAATTAAGTTTCAAGTTTTAAAGTAAATTGTTATGTAAGTTTACATTGTGTAGGTGTTTAATACTATGTCGGATTATCATTTTCATGAAAAGTGTTCAATCAATGTGTATATGTATGTGTGTGTATAATTATGTGTATTGTGTATTTGGTTATTTTAATTTTATGTCGGATTATCATGTTCGTGAAAGTGTTCAATCGTACGAAAGTGCGCGTGATACGCGAATGTGAACTTGTGAAGTGTCCCACTATGTAAATACATTTATGTGTAAAACGTGTACAGAGTCTAGTGAGTGCGCGAACGTTCCCCGGTCGGACCCCACAGTTGCCAACACACTGCTGCAACGAGTATATAATTAAAAAAGCATACAATTCAGGGGAGATCAAACCAATTAATTTTTTACTTTGTATAAACTATTTGCCAAAAATTACTTAAGGCCTACATACATGTCGCAAATAGATGCAGCCCGAGTGGAAAAAAATGTGCTGCTGATTTTAAGGTTGAATATGAAGTACCTACTTACACTATCGCGAGAGACTTAAACAATAATAATCACCAAATTAAAAATTTAAAAAACCGACTTCAACCGGTTTCTCCGGGATTCCCGATTTGTTTCCATCATTGGTTTCCTCAAGTCCTGCTTTCTGAATGCAAATTCTTGTAAATGAATGAAAATTACCAAAAGCGCCATACATGTACTTATAACAATTGAAGAGATCCCTCGATTTCTCCAGGATCCCATCATCAGACCGCAACTTGGTGCCAGCGGGACCATCTCGGAGTAATGCGCGTTCGATCACAGAAAGAAATTTTAAAATCGGTTCACTATTCTCGGAGATATCGGGTAACATACGTACAACAAAAAAAAAAATAAAAATTCAGTCGAATTGAGAACCTCCTCTTTTTTTGAAGTCGGTTAAAAATTAACCGCACACCGTTAAATGCACATTGAGAAATTAAATAATATATGTACAAATCTCCGCAGGTATGTCAATCATTTTCCCACGTTTCACTAACGGTGAATAGGTCTGGTAACAGCAAGCCATAAAATCACTAAAAAGTCGGAGAAATTCTAATAACTACGAACAAATGACCTAAATTGTCATCATAAAACATTTTGAATAGGTCCCGACATTTGCGAGATACAAGCCTGGCAGAGATAAGGCTTTTTTAAGAAAGTGGTAAAAAAATCTATAAGCAATAAGCAACCCCTAGGGGATATCGTAAAAATCCACAAAACAATTGCACTTTTGTTGACCAGATGTTTGCATAAGATTTAAGTACACGTGCAGGCCTGTTAAGCATGACCATTATGGTAAATTCATTTTATATTCAATTTTGGGAAAATGTCTGAATCTAATGTAATGTGTGTGCCATACAAATATTAAGTGTTTTTAATTTTATAGTGGCCAGTGAGTGAATTAAAGTGAGTGTGAGAATACAATATAAACGTTCCTTGTAATAGTGAAGGACGCTGCAGCACGCGGCAACTAAAAATTTAGAAATGTTATAATGGTATAATGCAACAATTTGTCTATTGTGATACAATACTGGTTAAACGTTATTACTAAGAGTTAGTGAATTGAATGTTTCGTCGGTGTACATGTGGGTAATCGATCTATTATTAACCAGGAGGTTGATATTTAGATATCGACAGACCCCCAACAAGAATGGAAGACGGTGTTAGAAAGAATGCTGGGCACTCTGGGGGAAAAATAGGGAAGACCTGTACTCTACGTTGTCCTGTTGTACTGTACGTTGCTACTGATGATAGAGAAAAAAAACAGTATTGAAGTGTACCGTAATGGCTGTGACGAGCGATGTATCTCGGACAAGATAAGAACTATATCGACAGCTTTAAATTAAGTGTTTAATATAGGTATATTTAAGTGTGAGTAATAGTGTTATAGTGGTGTAGTAGTTATGGTTTTAATACAGGACAGATACAGACAAACGCGCTTGTGAAAAGAGTCACGTGCCTGGAACAAACAACGACAGCAGATAGTTCATCGCACCTGAAAATACTTGCATCAAAATGGAAAACGTTAAAATAATTTATCATGTATGAGATGTAACAAATAATCTTATGGCCGTTAATCAACACTACGTTCAAGAAAAGTCTCGTGGTTTTATGCAGCTAAAAGAAAAAACGATCGGAACAAGGATTATGTTTACTTCCAATACACATGTCATGATCTGCTTCAATTTCAAGATATGCTGGATATATCAAAAAGAAAAAAAGTACTGGAAGACCATGAAAGAAAGATGGGGTTGGGGGGCACAATGCAGTCACATATTTAGTATATATTACACATCAAGTATAGTATCTATCTCCCTCATGCTGGCTTCACGATGCCTTGTATTCGGGTCGGCTCCACCTCCTGTCTCTCCTACTATCCTGACTGCAAACCCTACACTCCGTCCTATCTACTTGGTGCTCCGGTGTCTCGGGCAGGTTGTTGATGCCTGCGGTGGGGCGGCGGACGTTGGTGCTAAACGAGTAAGTGTGCTCGCGTAACCGAATTGCTTTAGTGTTTGAGGTTCAGTCGGTGTGGTGTGAAACTGACATTCACCATCGACTCGGTACCACTTATGGTGAGGCAAGACGGACATGCGAACACCATATGCCATTTTGCACTAACACTTCCTCCCTCTCGTAGACACCTCTTCCGAGTCCTTGCAGCAGAACTGCTGGCTGGAGTGGCCACTAGTATCAGTATCAGTATCAATTTATTTCAAGTCAACAGCACAAACACGAGATAGGTGACGTTTTTCGTAAAGATTCGTTACGTAAGATGTGACTAACCTCTGCATTCACCTTGCCTAGATAGTCACGAGATGCTGCCGCCGGACATCTGAAACATATTGGCAGTTGCTAGGTAGTCTATTTTTTTAAGAACCAATGAGATGTTACGTTTACCATTATGTCACAGCATTAGGTTTTGAGCAGATCTATATAATACCTGTCTAAATATTTTTTAAATTTTATTTTTCAAAATAATAGCGACTCGATGAACTTTACCGTCTTCAAAATAGTACATTACTATAGAGGACGGGAAACGAAGGGTTACAGGCCAAGTAGATATATCTGGCCGAAGGAACTGAGGCCAGATGGGAATACGCGGCCTGTAACCCTGTTTCTCGCCGAGATTTGTATAGTGCTTTTCTCAAACTTGCCATGAAATAAAACGAACTGATTTCGCCGAACTATACTATTTGATTTGTAAATAAACCAATAGTACAGTATCGTACAACATTAAAAAAAAAACATTCGCGCCTAACTTTTTTTTAATCTGTTTGAGGTATCCTTTTACCTGTTGGTATAGACATTAGTTCTTAGGTTATTTTTTTTTTCTATGGCTGAATGTCAAGACCTAGTGTCACAATTTGACGTTTCAAAACAAAAGACAGTTTGTTTGCAGTCCTAGGTGTGAAATAAATACATGAAATCTCTTTACATATCATCTTAGCATATGACACCGGATACATAGTATTTCCGGGCTTAATTTAAAGTAAGTAACATCAACATTCCGTAGCAAGTTTGAGAAAAAGTATTTTACTTAACTAGTCTTAACTTTTCATTTACTATCAAAAATAATTATACCTAAGAGGAACTTGATGTACACTTATCAACACACCAATTCATAAGCCGACATAGCCAGTCATCCTACCTATATTATTTCGACAGTAATTTTCAATGGCTCTTCACCAAATGGCTCTTGTATGTTTGCTTGTAAAGAACGTATGTAGATGTAATATGAATAGTAAAATAAATATTAAAAGTCATCTCATAAAAAGCTAATCACGTTTCACCATATTTTGACCTATAGAAGTCTTTGGTACCTAGTTACAGTAGCCTACTTAAATATTTTTTTTCTTAATGTAAAATTAATGTCTAGGACTTCGCAGTGCTCGAAGTACCAAAAATATGTACACCTACACGACCTTCTATTCATAACAAATGTTAAGTACCTACTGTATGTCAAAGACCTGTATCGTCTTCGCAGTTCGCAGTAGTGTAGGTACATATTCTACACATTGCATTCAATACAATTACAAGACATCTTTTGATCCAAAATATGTTATGAACCGCAGTTCATGGCTTCTGCAAGTACAAATAAATATTTTTTATGTACTAATTTACGACATTTCATTGTTACAGACATCGCAGTAACGTCTGGGGGCCAACTGGAATTTTACACGGGTTCAAACAAAACTGCGTCTGAAAGCGGCCGGTTAAGGGACCTCACCGCCCTGGCTTATGACGCCGTCCACAACATGCTACTCTTCGTCGACAAACAGAATGACAACGCCTCCATCTTCAGCTTCAACCTAGCCACCAAGAAATACCAACCTTTAGTCCGAAAAGGCCCCAACGAAAACATCCAGGGTATCGCCTTCGATCCAGTACAGAGCCTCCTCTTCTGGACAGATTACAACAAGAGAAGCATTTACTGGATAGATTTAAAACCGGGATCCAAAAACAGCATCTATGGAAACCTCCTTATTAACTTAGGAGATCAGCTCCCACGGGCCATAGCCGTAGACAGTTGTAGAGGTTACATATACTGGACAAATACTAACGTAGCGTCGGGGGCGTCCATCGAGAGAGCTCGCTTCGATGGATCCGAGAGGAAAACGATTATCTCTGACAATATCTACATGCCGACCAGCATATTCGTAGACCAACAGACGCGGAGAATTTACTGGGCCGATGATAAGGAAGGCATCCACTATTCGATCGAGAGCTCCGACTTGGACGGGACGCCCTCTAGTAGACAAACTTTACACAGAGGTACGGAGCATCAGCCCAATGCATTAACCATCTCTAATGACAGTCTGTATTGGGTAGAGTGGGGATACAGGAAAGTGTGGAAATTGCCAAAGAACGCTCGCCAGAATGCAGAACCTGAGGATTTGATTGACTTTAAGACCAATCCTTTCGGCATCGTGGCTAACTACTTGATCTCAGATCAGGCCGCTGGTATTCCGGAGTGCAGTAGCTTGGTCCGTATGTCTCAAAACAACACTGTCATTGACAACTCGTTCGCGGTGCCGAAAGACGCGGGCCTGTTTTGCTTGCACGGTAGCAAGGTTGAGGGTAAAGATGCTTGCGAGTGTTCTGTTGGTTACATCGGCGAGCGATGTGAGACCTCCGTTTGTCAGAACTTCTGCTACCAAGGAGACTGCTCGATCGACTCAGATGGGGAAGCTACTTGCAGGTAATTTTCGTATTGCTCGACTAATGTCTTATAATACCGTGTGTAAATCTAATACGGGTGATAAATTAAACCAGGCATGGGATTCATTAGTGTAATCATGGATTACAAGGATTTTTTTTAAAGTTACACTCAATTATAAATTATAACCCACAGATTTTTTAAAATTTTTGGGAAGTTCTAGCGTTTAAGTTGAGTGTGTTGTGCTACATTGCGCGCTGAATTATTTCGTGCGAATAATTTCGTTGCTCTAACTTTAAGTAAAAGTTATCTAAATGAATTTATTAAAAACTAACCCCCGTTAAGAGCTTGGCCCTTATTAGACTTACACCCTATATATACTTTAACTTTCATGAGAGTACATAAATTTGTCCGATATGAACGCTGCTCACAAAAGGGTTATAATACTTTAATTATTTTTCAGGTGTCAAAGAGGCTTTAAAGGAGCACGGTGTGAAATAAGCATATGTGAAGGCCACTGCCTAAACAACGGCATCTGTTCCGTGGACCACAACAACTCCCCCTCCTGCGTCTGCTTCGGAGATCACACGGGCCGCCGGTGTGAGAGCACTCTAGTCGACACCACCACTCATGCTGTTGCCGATTGCAAGTACGTTACCTATGTCCGGACCAAGACCGAGAATAATCCTATTACCCGGAACCCTCTAGAAGCAGATACCATCATGATCGAACGCGTCCAACGCGAATACGCTAGATATTTGTACAAAAAACGATTTGGATATGATCCGTTTCTATTTCCTTCAAATTTTATATTAGAGATGGCGGGGCTGGAATCTCTCGCAAACAAGTTCTAGCCGTTCACTTCTGTCTACTTCTAAGAAACCGTATCGACAACCCTTCTGCATCTTTACACTCCAAACATGTCATTTCTACCTAGCCAAAGTAGTGTGGGGACTAACTTCGGTTTCATACTTCTTAATACTTATGTACAGCAACTCTTGTAATCTATCTGTGAAATAAAAATATTTTTATGTTTCATCTTATCTTGTCTTATGTACCTACGGTTGGACGGAACTTTCGCAAAAGCAGAAATTTCTTTGCAATTTCTACTGGAATCCACGCCCACCAAGCGTCTAATGCACCCACACACACATCGAGCAATTACTCTATAAAGGTGCATTTAGACCAAACGAGCATTCGCTCATTCCATCCCCCACTCTACGAAATTCCTTCGTTACACAAAACGTGCTTCGTCGAAATTAGTTGATTTCGTAGAGTGGGGGATAGAATGAGCGACTGCTCGTTTGGTCTAAATGCACCTTTAAATGAGCTCATAGTATCAAAATGCAGATAGCTGCAAACCTAGCCAAGATGCAATCGTATACGATAAGCGATAAGTCACATATTGTCCACAATAATGTATGAAGATGGTCACGTGACTTTTCGTTCGAATCTGTCGATCTTATACATTTATTACTAAATCTTATCGGTTATCATATATATTGCAAACCATATGCAGGCTTATAAAGTTATTCAAAAACATATGCCTGTGCACCTTATTACCTAGTATGTCGTATTGACTATAGTACTGATGAAAGTCATACAATGTGAGCAGATTATTTCAATACATATTTTAACCTTCACTGACCTAAGCATTATAAAGAGAAAATAATACGACTGGTGTCAAAACAAAACCTGAATCAGATTCCATCGGTACAGATAGTGCCATTCGCAAAGACGAGCAGAATGTCGAAAATAACCTTCATTGATATGAATATACGAACCAAAGCTTGCGTCCTCACGAGCAATACTATCTATATACATCAACAGGTGTTACAGTGTGTTTTTATCGTGACACTGATGACTTTTTATCAGTGATCAATAAACCATTATCCATCAGCTCTAGGTACTCGTAACATGATAGTATTTTCCACTGCCATTTGTGAGCGGATTCCTTCAATTCTAAATGTTTGAATCAAACCTAGCACACATCGCAGTGCTCAAACAATATTAATCAAGCTTGCGTCTTCGTGCGTGATACTATTTATACAGGGTGGTAAAAAAATATGTGCATTCTCGCTGCCAGTGAGGTTTAGTTTTTTTTATAAATAAGTAAGTTAAATAAATATGAGTTCTAAATAGTAATAGTACTTAGCAACTAGTATTAAAAAACCTTTTGTAACTTCCAAATACCTCCTAGCGGATCTGAAGGCCTAGCCAAGATGTCATTCTGCTATCGTATACGATAAGCGATAAGTCACGTGACTATAATAATGTATGGAAACGGTCACATGACTTTTTGTTCGAATCTGTCATTCTCATCTCATAAATGTATTAGCATCTTGACTAGGAGATCTGTAGGCGAACTAAAGTTACTGACATAGCCCTCCGGATTAGCAAGCTGAATTGGCAAAGGGCAGGCCACATTGCACGCAGAGCAGATGGTCGATGGGGTCGAAAAGTGCTCGAGTGGAGACCACAGCTAGGCAAACGCAGCGTAGGACCCACAAGATGGACAGATGACCTTATGAAGGTCGCCGGGACACGCTGGATGCAGGTCGCGTCTGACCGGTACATGTGGAGGTACAGAGGGGAGGCCTATGTTCAGCAGTGGACGTCTTATGGCTGAGATGATGATGATGATGATGATCTTGGCTAGGCTTGCTGTTCTGAATCCCAAAACCTCACAGGACACAAATTTTACATGCGTCATCAGTTCATCACTATACCTAGATATTTTTCTAGCAGGAACGAGAGATGGACAAAATTAAACATCGACATAATTGTTATCGATAAGTCTTGTAGGGTATCCTGTCGTTTGACCAAAAATTGTTTAACAAATTTACACTTGGCAACCAACTACTGGCAAAATTATGTTTCGGCAAATCCTTTTTTCTACAAAAACATCTTTGACAATTTATTATCTTAGCCAAATAATTAACAAATAAAATATCATTTTATAAGAGGTATTTTTGGCAAAAGAATATTTAACAACAAAGTAAACTAATAAATTTACCATTAGCCTAAAAATGTTTGCTAAAATGGGTTGGAGTATAGCAAAGTGGGTTTTTTTGTTGCAACCCAGTAAATTTTTCCCCAAAATCAACAGTGGCCGAGATATTCAACATCAAATTAAAAAAAATTAACATAACATTCATCGTAATCTTCACCAAAATCTGCAGTGAGCGAGCGAAGCGAGCGAACAAAACCTTCCGGGGCAGATCCGACTCGGATAGGTTAGGTTAGAAGACTAAGGCGGGAGCTTTGCTCCCGCCTTAGTCTTCGAGGTTATTTTTTTTTATTGTAACCCAGAAAACTTTTCCCCAAAATCGAAAATGGTCGAGATAGGTATTCGGTGAATGTACAAATATGTTAAACGTAGTTTTAGGTGACATGTAAAATATACAATTGATTTATTTATTAATTTATACATTGTTCTAATGTATAAATTGCTTAATGATTATTTGTCAATTGAGTTTTTGTAAAATGATACATTTGCGGAATAACATTTTTGCCACTAACTACATTGGTGAAACGTTTGTTGTAAAATAAATATTTGCTAACATTGTTTTGATTAAACATTAGTGAACCGTCTAAATAATGCGCAGTAACTTAGAGATAATCTAAAATAATGCAAACCATATTCAAAACGATACATTATTTTTCTTGTACCTTGTATTTTGTGCCCATTAAAAGAACAAAGACTAATAAGAAACACTCTAACGCTATAGGCTAATAATTCATATGAAGTATTAGATATTTAAAAATAAAGCGTAAATGGGTCCTGTATTTCTTGGTTACCTGATTTGACGAAGTTCGTATGTTTATGAGAATAGGGTGTACGCATCGATAACAGTTATGTCGATGATTGATTTAGTCAATCTCTCATTCCTGCTAGAAAAATATCTAGGTATAATCATCACTATCACCAGATGTTTCAAATTGATTTTTATCATGACACCTTTTTACCGGCAATCAACAAACAATTATCCATTATCTAACCTATTTTCAGTTGCACCGACAAGGTGACAAAGCTGTCATCGATGACCGATATAGGCGACGAGTTCGTCGCTGTCCCATGCAATGATGGCTGGGACCCAGTGCGGGACCCCATCCTCATGGTGCTAGGGATCCTCTGTGGGCTTCTTTGTCTAGCCTGCGCTGTGTTGGTCACGAAGATCCTGCATTTGAAGAAGCGACCTAGGTAAGAATGGTTTTATCAGTTTTAACACCGCTTTTATTTGTGTCTACGTAGGCATACCTAGTTGTAGACTTAGTTATGCAGCCTGTAGATAAATTCATTTAATAGCTCAAGTATAATGTGTGTATGTACCTAATTCAAATAAAACTTAAATACTATACTCTGTTTGGTTTGGTGTTTAAAAAAAGGTTAACAATCTTGCAATGTCTTTTTATTGAAAACTACGAGTAGAAATAAGTTTTAGCAAAGATACATAATATAACAAGGAAATACAGAGATTTACATTGTTTTTCATTAATTACCTAGTTTGAATTTTTATATGCATTTTTCAATAAAAAGATACTGCAAGATTGTTTATCTTTTTTTAAACACCAAACCAAACAGAGTATAGATCACGTGAACATTAACGCTTGCTGAAGTAACGTTTATACTGCTACTCGCATTCGTAAATGTGTTGTATGTAAGTACTTTGACAGAATGTCACATTTTCCAGAAGACTACCAATTGTCAGTAGAATCTAAAGAAAACGTAAACAGATCTGAAAACTTGAATTATTCCATAATCAAGCACTTTAGAACATAATCTTAGTTTTATTACAAACTTAAAATCCACGCCATCCTGTAGTACAAAAAATTGTGTGTAAGATAAAAATACAAAAATACAGTGCTACAGGGTGGTACGCTTTTGATAACGGTGCCCTATAAAGGGTTAAACATTGAGTTCACATACTTATATCTGCGAACGAGCTTCACGATTAAATAACGTGTCAAAGACGTCAAATGCTATGGAAAGTCAGCTACACTTATTTACATACAAATATTTTTTATTGCATGGTTTTGATTTTTTTTAGATTCAACTTACGATTGGTACACAATAAGTATTTCTCAAGGTACAGTCGCCGTCATAATGTATCCGAGTAGACAGGTTGGTGACAAACATCACACCGCAGGCCTAGTCATGGCGTTGCGTGTATGTTCATATATGTTTGACCACCGTGGCCGCATACATCAGACGGCGACTGTGAAAGGCATAATAATAAAACAATAATTTCGCACACCATACACATTAAAAGTTCACTGAACTTGAACTGTTATGAAACAAGTAAAAGTGGTATTGCCTTCATAAAGTGTATCTACCTATCCAGGTACCTTTGGACCCGTCGGAGCCTCAACTTCCGTACTTTTAACGGATACGATAATTTGGAGGCACAAACGAATCCATAGGTATTATGTTTATTTATTTAAGCGCCCTTCATTGTGACGTCATCGTTTGTGTGTTCAACTAATTGGTGCGTCCGTTTGTGTCGATTTCTCTACGATTGATATTTACGTTGCAATGTTTGCATCGCCTTGTAAAACCGCTAACATTTTAACAAAATTAAAGCAAAATATTCATTATAGTGAAGGAATCGCGTTGTTAATTTTATCTATTCAGCCTGTGTCCAACCACAGCTGGGTATAGGCCTCTTCTTTAAATATTACGCCACTTTCCTCGGTCCTGTGCTAGTCGCATCCACTGCTTTGTTGCCGTTCGGCAGATGTCGTCGAACCATCTTGTCGGTGGTCTCTCGGCAGATCTTCTTGACTTCTTCTTTGTTCATTATTTTTGCAAATCACGTGATTGTCTTTTCGGACGCCCCTTGCCCCATCGTGACCATTCGTGATATTTTACTGATTAATCATGAGGCGATGCACTGCACTTGCAATGACAATAACAGTCTAGAAACGTGTGTCAAGCATGACGGTAACTTGCAGTGTAATAAAATATGATTTATGTCAATTATGTCACAGGGTTCATAGGAGACGTTCAAGTATTACGTGAGAATAAAGTTACTATTTTGACTGAGTTACTAGTTTTTTGTTGGTAGAAATAAATAGAATTCCCATTCCATCTCATGCTACTCAGCAATGTACAATTCTAGTCAAAAACGTTGGAAAAAATGTACTACTAATAATTACTAATTAATCTAGTTGTAGAGAATTAAGCATTTCATTCTAATAAACGATTTTACAACGTAATATCAATACTGTTGCTGTTGACCTTGACTTCTGGTTAAGTAAATAATGCACACATACGTATACTCGTACGTAGCGTAGCGTATGTGATATCGTAATACTTGAACGGGCCCGTAATTGCATAAATTCCATTAAACTTGATTGTCAACTATGTAATTTGTTTGCGTTTGTTGCAAATTGATTTGAAACGAAATGTTCCAGATTATATTTGTTTTTTCACTTGGTGCTCATTGATCAACCGCAAAAAAAAACTATTTAGACAATTAAAGATTTTCATACCATATTTGTAGAAGACCCACTAACAAAAGATGCTTAATAAAACTATAGAACAAATTAGCCCGAAATTGACCAGAGCTTGTATGTACAGTCAGCATCAAATACTTTGTAGCAACCTAAGTGGTTAAATAGTGTGGTACACCATATTTTTAGCGTGGGTACCGAACTACTTATTTGATATCTTTGGCCGTTACATAGTATTTGCACAGAATAACTTATAGTGATATTTTTTAATTTGTAATAGTGTTTAACGTTGACTGTAATTTAAACACTAAACTGCCGATGCCGGTAGGTATTTATACTAATACTAATAATTATTAGGTATGTGGTTCAATATATTTACATGGAAACAGTCATATACAACTCATTATAATTACGCATGCTCATCATTTGTTATTTATACTTCTGTCATTTGTTTTTTTTTTCAAACTTATTGAGTGGTAAATGATAGGTCTATCACATACATCGAAAACCTCCCTTTTGTCCGTATTTACAAACACGAAATATCCATGTGACGTAATAACGAACCAATTTCACCGGTATTATACATTTGTAAGAAGTTTATGAATGACTATTCATAATTATTATACCTACACACCTGTTGACCTGTCCCCTAAAACCAGTTTTTCTACGCATGATAATAATGACGAGTCAGTCTCGCCTTTAAGCATTTTATTTACTAGGTATTGGATAATTAGTCGACTTATTTGATGGGTGTGGGGACCGAACCACGTCAATACATTTCTACGGAATACGACAGCAAGGAAAATACAAGGTATCTCTTGCGTAGTATCAAAATGTAATCAGTATTTTCCGTAGAATACATAATGTACGTTTACGCATGCATATTAACTAAGTGTAAATCCGCTTGAATTTGCATAAAGAATGCATGTCTTCAAACTGTTATCACTAGGGTTTTACGCTCGTCAAAAATATGTATTCCTATGTACTTATAGGTATTTTTGGTTCTAATTCCTCATGTCTGTTATAAAGATAGTCATATCATATGTACAACAGATGTAGAGAATAATCTTTTCTCATCGATTTTTACGGAAACTTTCATAATACTCATAATGAACTTAATTATCCATTGCACGGAAGCTAATTGAGACAGAAAGATTAATTCGGCCATTTTTGTGAAAATACCAAGGGAAAATATTGTTCACTACATCTGCGTTACATTTTATAAAATCGTATCAGTTAGGGCTAGGATTTAATTTTGTTTAATGCATATATTGCATATCGCATACAATTATAATAATGTTATGTACCAATACAATAATGTATAGGACGTAACTTGAAATTTTGTTTAAGTATTGCATGTACTGAACAATCAAAACATGTTACGTGATAATTGGTATAAAATGGTAGAGGAGAGACAATAATATAATATCGGTTTTAATTACTTACTTTGAGATAAGGGATCATAATTGTAATCCGGATACTAATGTGGAATTATCCAAATCCGGTTGCAAAGCCTGGTTGTGACTTATATTTGCGTTGCCGTTGCGTTGGACAATAATAAACATTATATTGATATCTTAATTAAAATATAGTAAAGCACACTAACATGGGCATACTTCCGTAATTGGTGTCTTTGGTTCCAATAAATAATTTACTAGTTAGTTAATCGTAATGGCGTCGTTTTTCTAGATTTCAGATTATGCAGCTGGTGATAATAAAAATACATAGATTTCTAAATAATTGCTAACTTAATACAGCCGAGCGAAACGCATCGATACTTAAATGTAATTTTGTAATCGACATTAATGTAATGTAACGAACTTTTTGTCTACTTTAGCTGCTACAAAAGTATTCGACGCTGATTGTATCTAAGGCTTTTAGACTAAAGTATGCATTTATGGCTCGGGTCTCGTAAGCAACGCCAGACATACCTATAGCGGGTCCCCTTTAATATGCCTAATATTAATAGTCCTAATATGAATTCGCATAACGGATTTGGCATAAATAATTAAGCATAATATTGAATAGGCAAAATAATAAAATTCCATAATGCTTAATACGCATATTACTGATTATGCATAATTGAAATATGCATAACATTATTAAATATAACTTTATTTATCCTAATATGGATTAGCATAAACAGCGAATGAGACAGATCAGAGTAAAACCAAAACAGTAAGCTTAAGTTCAAAAGACTAATAAGCAGGAGCGACGAAGCGAAGTTGAAGCCTAGCTTTCGTCGATATCTCCTACACATCCTAATGAACACGTCAGATACAATCAATTAAATAAAACATTAGGTATTTAATAATCAATTTTATTAGTAAAGAAATTACATCTTGGTAGGCGCATGTGCACGTTCAGAGTGCGTACCTATTTAATACGGGCGTATATTTTAATGAAGCTTAAAAATAGGATCTAGGGGGTTATATTTATACGGGATACAGTTATCGTTTTGTGATCGTAAAAATCATGGTATAGGTAAATAAACCTATTTACCTATACCCCGTATAAAATACACACGCCGTATTTACGAACATTATAAATTGCTAGGGTAAAAATGTGTGTAATAATTAAAATAATAAGTGATAGTAGTAATAAATAATTCTCCAAAAAAGATTTAAATTGTGGAATTATTATAATTGCACTATACAAACTGCAAATAATTATTATTGTTCCAAATAAATTTCTGCATTTTCGCATTAAAATAATCAATATTTACTATAAAAATATAAGTAGGTATACCTTCATGTATGCCAGTCAATAAAATAATTATGTCAAGAGCTCTAGACCTAAACATTAACTGTTATACCTACGCACAACGCACAAGTAAAAAAAAGTCTAAACTAGTTTTAAATTGGAAGCAATATATAGTATAAACGTACTAATCAACAGTAACTTGGCAAAAATATTAGGTATATAGTTTTGGTTTCGCTACGCAATCTATGATCGGTCATTATTATTTTATCTATTATATTTTATACCTTTCAATAAGTATACCAATTAGTATTATGCTCATCCTAATTATTCCAAATCATCATTATGATAGTTCACGTTATACGTAAATACATTATGCGTAATCGTTTATGCGAAATTATGCTTATGCCACTTAAATAGTATGCTTAACAACGCTATGCCAATTTGAAGTATGCGTAATAAATTATGCGAATTAATATAGACTCACCTATAGCGTTTTCGCGTACTAGGATAAATAAACCCACTATGGCAAAACGCGCACGGACTCAGATAGAAGCCAAGGGGTCAAAATGTACCACATTTATTTACGGTATTTACATTGTTCCAGGATAAAGAAGCGCATCATAGTGAACAAGAACGTGACTCCGCTGACGGCGAGGCCCGACCAGTGCGAAATCACCATTGAGAACTGCTGCAACATGAACATATGCGAAACTGTGAGTACAATCTTTTTTTTTATTAAGCTCAAAATTGGGACTATTGGAGACAGTTCGATATTTTCCCAATGGGAAACTACCTACATCCCCTCAACTGTATTGTATAGACAAACAATGCAATTCGAAATTTAGGATTGTCTTTTCAAGGTGTATTTTACAGTCCTAAATTTTTGACAGATCATAGGATAGGAGGATATATACTTTAGTAACAATAGAAAAAAATAAAGGCTCGTCTATTGGTGATTGTACCTTTAACCGTTTACTATTTAAAACAATTACACGTAATCAATTGTTGCCCCAATCATGATCATTCTTTTTATTTTATAAATTTATCAAACCCCGCAAAAATATCACGTAATTTCTTGACAAGCCCTAAATATGAAGGTTTTCCTATACTTTGATTTCAATTGTCATCGTGCCATTAACCGTATCACAGTAGGTATGATTTATGATAAAAAAACATAATAGTATCGGAGTTATAACTAGGCTCGATAAGAACTGAAAACTTTTTTTTCGCCAAGTGACAAATTATAACCTGTATCCACACTGTGAAACTACTACCTACTTGAAATTTCTCTTGATTTATTTCTATGATCTAACTTTGGGGCATAGACCATAGTTTGATTTATCGAAATCAACACAGTAATCGTAATATCTTTTTAGAAAACTATTAGATAAAGATAAATTTCAATTACCTAGTTGAATATACCTTAATAGCATTTGCCCCACGGGTGCTACCACGATCTAATTACGATAGAAGTGTTGCCTCTCTCTCGCACTCGTGTATTTGTACATAACTGTGACAGGGAGGCAACACTTCTTTCGTGGTTCGTGATAGCGGCCCTCTGGTGGGAAATGACTGACCGTCTAACTAACTGCAACTATAATAGAGGTTTCTGCTATATTACAATTTGCTATACTTCATACGAAGGTTATCCAATTACTATAATAGTACCTACAGTTAATTTCCTACCTGTATTGTTGATCCTACACTTAGCTAAATGCATAAAATGCACGATTTCCCTTTAGCTACGGATACTTAAATTGGGCGCAAAAGCAACACATCGTCATGATTTATTAATATAATGTGCCGCCGAGGTCATAAATATGTATACAATTATGAAACTTATTTCCATACCTGAACACATATTTATAAACGCAACTGTACGAGTCTTTACAGTCGAATCTACCTAGTAACTTATCGTATTAAAATACTTATGGATTCAAAGTATTCAAACTCATTACATTCAACACGCAAACTATATTAAATCGTAATTATCTAAACCTATTAAAAGTTTTAAATACAATTTCACACAGGTAAATAGAATCGAGCAGGCATTCGGGAATGAATAAACGTCGTCGTTTAAGGTTAAAACTTTAATCACTTTGCTTTTCTGCCAAGGGTCACGCGTACTAACAACTAACACATGGACTATTCGATTTGTGAGTTTCAATCGATTCATCGCACAAATAATAATAATGTAATATTTTCTTCGGTTACCGCGAGGATTACACATGAAATAAAACTATGAAAACGGATAAACTCGCGTATATTGACTAATTTTAACTTCATTCCGACGTTTCGAACACTTTCAGAACGTCGAAACGTCGGAATGAAGTTAAAATAATATACGCGAGTTTATCCGTTTTCATAGTTTTATTTAATAATAATGTCTTTGTTGAAACGGCTTCGAAAAAGTCATGCTAATAAAGTCAAGATATAAGGGACACTCATACTCATAGTGTCATAATTAAACGGTCGAGCTTGAACGAGGCCGTTTAATAAAACGAGGCTGGCATTCCACATTCGGACAAAGACATGTATAGTGCCTTAATCGAAAAACGATCTCGGTAGCATAGCCGTGCCAAGAATTCGAAACACACAAATCGAGCTGATAACTAACTGTAGATAACATCGTAGATGGCTTGGTATGCAATGTCATACCTAATGTGCTCCCGTTCATTAATGATGCTCACAGAGAAATAAATTATATTTTTAGTACAGATGGTTCCTTTTTTAGGCGCTAGTGCGAGAAGTGGCTCATTTTACGTCAGGTCCAAAACTTAGGAGGGCCATCTGTACTAAAAAAACGTTGTAGGTATGAGACATGTGCAAGAAGGAAATTCGTAACTCGTGTCGAATTTCATGTTTTTCGCACTTGTGTCGTAATGTACTGTATCTACTGAGGAGTTTTCAAAAGGGCTTATTCCTTTGTGGAACACATTCGAAAATAAGCTCTTTTCGAAATTATTCTGCTCATCTGATTTTTTTCTGTAAGACTGAATTTTAAGCAATACTACTTACTTTACTACTGTAGCCTCATAAAAAAATGTTTTCAAAAAATGTTTACGTTATTTCAAAAATAATCCGTAAAACTATGTTATTTCATCTTGCGTCATTTTTAAGACACTCGATATTTTTTGTATAGTTTACCGATCTATTTGCCCAGTTTGACTGCTCCAACCAAACTATTTGACGCTGTCTACGTGACTTTCGTGGATGCAACCCGAATACCTACTCCTTTCGGCAAATGGGCGAAGTATTTTGTAAACATATCATTCAAGACATACCATTTATAATGTTTTGATTTATTCTTGTAAAATTGTAACGTGTTGTTGCATAAACCTGTTGCACTTTAAGTATTGGGTCTTATTCTTGATGAAAATATTATTTACTTAGGGCCTTACTTATAAAGAACACTTGTTTGAAGTGCTGCTTATTCGTTAAATCTCGAAGGTCCTTTTCTTCAAAGATGTGCATTACGGATGCCAATATGGATACTTGTTGTATTCACGCAATGCGTTAAATCCACCAATCACGGGGATTTGTGCAATATCCTGCAGTAATGCAATTGGTGGATCTCAGACGCATCCATCAGCACATCTCTGGCAGAAAGAAATCCTTAGACTTTAATTTTTTTATTTTAATTATTATCTTTTGTTACAGCCGTGTTTCGAACCCAGAAGCACAATAAGGCCTACGTTACTCGACGCGAAACCCGGCAAAGAAGAAAAAAGGAACCTGATCGGTAATATGGAGCATCCGGACGACTTCTGAATCTAATGTGATTACCAGTGTGTTACCCCTAGGGGCGTCAGGTTTTAAATTTATCAAGGGTCATTGAGACAAAAACAGAAGTTTTGGTATAGAAAAATTAAGAACATGAGGGATCTAATATCTGGTTGTGAATTATGGCAGCGTAATTATGGTAGCCTAGCCTGTGCTACATTTATTTTGTGAATATTTCAGTCTCCCATGTTCTTAACGTACCTAAGCTATTAAGAATTTTTGTGTTCACCCACAAAAGATATGTTCAGCGCAGTTCCAATGATTACACTTCAAGCACGTATGATACGTATCAAACAACAGAAATAAAATAAAGCCATCGTAGATAGGACTACGCACCGATACATCAGCACGACACAATTCCAAATCCTTTGCTATTCAAACCACATTCAAACAAATATCAGTAATATCACGCGTGTCGTTTTCTGACAGTTGTCAAAGAAAGAGGACTAATCATATCCTCTTGTTTTTTTTTAATTCGCTATGTGCGATGGCCTTATTCAATATCAACTTGATAACAGTTGAATATCAATAGTGCGCTTCCTAGGGCTATCAACTAAATGAGTTATGTTTTTGGCAGAGTCCAAAATAATTGTGATAAGGGATGCGCTCTTAGATTATGTTAATCTGTGGCCATCATGCAGGGCTGTGTTTTGTGAGATGATTAAAATCGGAGTGGAATGTTACAGTTACATAAGGACCTGAAGACCTTAATTTATACCAATCTCTTTCGCTTGATTGGGGCTGGAATTTGGCCGATCTATGATAACAATACCAGATACTTACTAAAATGTAGGTGAAAGAACTTCGATAGGTTTCACTGTAGATGCTTCGTTTTTATTAGGGCTACCGCGGTCCGTAATTGTTTTATTCTGAAACCAGTGTAATTTTAACTTCATGAATGCCGCGCCTAAACAGTTTAGGGCCTTATGTGTACTGAAACATGTGGAAATTAGGTTTCGCTGCGTGGGTTCAACTGAATATCCTATATTCAGGCATTGGGCCTTAAAAAAACTTAACGAAAAATAAATTGTCAAGTTTTTTTAAGGTCCAATTTTAAGCTAGCATGTTTTGGCAACAATAAATCCGAGCTAAACCACAGTGCCTTTTAAAAAGTAAGAAGACAGAATAAATTTACGCCTTAAATTAGCACGATAAGTTTTTTAGACACATTTTTGTTTATTCTTGCCAAAACATGCTCAGCAGTTTCATGTGTGTGATTCGTGAACGTTCCATTTTCTTTGGTGCCAAATATCGAGTAACTTTGATTTCCTAATTTGGTTACCACCAAACCGAGGGTTAGTAGTACATAAATAGAGCATTTATAAATTAATTATTAGATATCAGGCACATACAAAGTATGTCTAGTATAATTTTATTAAAAATATAATTATTACTTAAAATAATGTTCCTTTTTCTTCTCTATTACGCAACACTGCCGCCGTATTACCTATCTGACTTCTTTCCCAGACTAAAAAACCTTTTTCTTTTATTTTAATAATAAGACATAACATTATTGTAATAGTACCTAAATTATTATACCCCGTTTGTGAGTGTTGCTTATTGGTTAATTTTGACATTTCATTTCATTTAATATTTATTCTACTCAATTCTAAACGCCCATCTTATGTTCCTCATAAAAAAACGAAATTTTATTGGTCGACATAGACAGAGAGATACCTACTTAGATTTATTTTATTTTAACCAAAAGACATTGTTTAAAACTTTCAGCATATTAGCTTTTATGGGTAACTTAATAATACCTAAAAAACTGTAGGTATGTTGTTATATTATAAAACATATTAAATGCCTTTTAGTAACTTGTGCGAAATCAATAATGTTATCCATAATCGCTTTTAGATGTGCTGAAGCAAAATTGGATCTTATCGTGATGGGAAGATTTTTATATGAATTGTGTACTCTTAAATATAATTCCTGTGAAGGGCTATGGTGTACTTTAATGTATACTTATATTTCATTTGTAACTAGCCAAATGTAACCCTGGGCCAGCATTTAACCATACCTAATTCATAAAATAAAGACAATCTATGCGATTTGATTTATTTCGGTCTGTTATAATACTCTAGCCGAGCCTGTCAGTTGAAAAAGGCGGCAATTTAAAATTTTCTATTCGCAGTCAACTCGCGCCTACATTAAAAAAAATAACACATTTTTTACTTACAGGCTGATTGAGTACAGTTTTATGACGGCCTAGTGTTGTATTCGGTTAACCATATGTTGTTGACTATTTGTAAAACCTACCTATCGATGAATGAGTTTAAATGTGTAGCAAAAACGTGGCTCATATTCTTTAGTCTATGGAGTTCGCAAATGGCTCATACTATATAATGACCATATATATTCTCCGTGAAAAGGCAAATAGGTCCGAATTTCTCCATGGACTAATAATATGTGGTTGCAATTTTCTTTAGAACATGCCTCTTATTAAAACATGTTTGCAATGGTACTTAGTAATAACAATTTATTTTGGTACTTTTAGTACCTAATACATGCCTACTTAAAAGTTCATATTGATGATAAAATAAACGAAACATTATCCTTGGCTTAGGTGCATAGATTGAATACAATGTGTTAAGTATATCATTAGATTATATAACCACAGATATTGTCATAATATCTATTTATGCATCTGCAAAAATAATGGGTATTTATTTTAAATTGCAAAATACATATTATGTTGTTATTCCGTTCGTGTCTTTAGAAACGGATATAATAGTCTATAAATGAAACTATATCCGTACTGAATAGAGTATTTTACATATATCGCTGTAGTATGATTTCAAAGACAAAGCATATACATCAAATAATAATACCTAATACTGCGCAAGTAATCCTAGTTTGTTACTTGTATTTTTTTCGTTTCAAATCGACGTTTTAAAAAATAATGAATCATGTTTAAATTCCAACAGTTTATGTTGATATCTAAGTACCTATCTAGGATTGTGTTTCGAGCAAGTTTATTTTATGTTCATGGCCTAAAAACCTAAACTACCTACTTAATAACTATCTTCTTTTTGGCTTGTAATGTAAGAAACCATGTTCCTATAACTTAAATTATTTATAAATTAACCTCCATATAATATTTATTGAAATACCAATGAATTCTGAGAATGGATAAAAATTGTAGAATCTCAGTCGCTGCTACTTATAAAATGTACTTATATTTTATTTTGAAAGAGGCACTTTTTAAGATGAAGTGATTAGGTTAGTGATGCTACACAGCCTGAAACTTATCATTGGTACTTAGTGGCAAATAATAGGGTAGTTCTAGTATTTAGTTTAGTTCGTGGATTGATAATATCCACATCAGAAATGTGATATTATTGAGTCTTTGTATAAGCCTCCATTAGTGTAAAGTTTTATTATAAAGAAATAAAATGCTTTTAAAATATGTCTGTTTTGTTTCTCCTGATTTTCGCTTCAGCTAAACATTAAAAGCTAAATACCTAAATTAAACTTTTCGGTCGCTGCTAAGTAATCTGTCCAAGAAAATGTAACTTTAATCGATTCTATTTTATGTAAAACAAAACTAGCAATTCATGAGCGTTACTTAAAACCCTTAACTTGGCAGTGTATCTTTAAAGATACTTACTTTTTGGCCCACTTTTTGTATTTTTTTTTAAAGACATAATTTTTTGCTCTACACAGCCGCAAGGAGGCTAGTACGCACGATTTTTTTAAATTCTGCCAAGTTTAGGGTTAACACATTGATGGGCAACACTGTCTTACAATGAACCATCGCTAAGTCTACATCGCGAACGCCTATAGGCGTACTGTCCCGCGAGCTGTTTCAGTATTTATCGTGGTCGCACCGTTGACCACGTGACCAAACGTGCCACTCGTGCGGATATAGCGCGCTCAACGCTCACGTCTCATTTTCAACCACAAATTCATCACAATTTGTGGTTTGGGACATATTTCATAAAATAGCGTTTGTCTCTTATACCTTCCTCAATCTACATAAGAAAGATTATCTGTGAATTATCTTCAAGCCAGATGGCCATGAAAATCTGGTTAGTTATAGATTCCAAATAATACAAATGATTGTGAATTCTCTATTTATTTGTACCAGCCGAGCAACAGTATAAAATTAACTAGGTTTATCACATTAGCTCCATGAATTAATTTAATCTTATAACTAAAGTACAAAGTAAACAATTTAAAACTAAACATACATGTATTAGTGCTTTTACCCGAGACTTATTAAGATCATATTTGAATTATAAAATTGCAAATGCTACAGCATAAATATAAATTAAATTGGTATATGTCGAGCAAAAGAGCATCTATTTACCTGAAATGACCGAATTAACTGCTGTGAGGTCGCATTTTAGTTAACATAATCGGCCCCAATGAAAAATCTTAGTCCTATGCCAATAAAACACATATGTCAAATTGGCGTTACAAGATGTTATATGACATCATCTTTCTCTCTTTGACATTTTAGTATTCTATAACATTGACCTTGTTACACTTTGTTTTATAACGCTATAGCAGAAATAACATCCAAATTGGGAGCACCACTCATACGAATGTAAATTGAGATTTTGACAACTATTTTGTGTCACCGGCATCGGCATAGGAGTTTATAATTTTCATAAAAGTTGGAATCTCCTTTGCCATTGTATTACTTATTGTTGGTGGAACAGTAACGGAAGCGAAAGTGTTTAATACAATGAATAATAGCATATTTTTTTATACTATTTCCTCTAGTATATCCTCCCATTTCCACACCTGAACGATCAGATTTGACTACTACGATATTGACAATTTGCAATTCAGCGACAACATCGTATTTAACTTATTTATGATTGTCATGGAAAACATTAACAAAAGGCAAAACATATTTGTAACTTTAAATAAATTCATAAGAAAACATATTAAAATCCATGTAATCAATAGTAAATTATATTATATTAAATAATATATGTGACATCTAAGGCATTAATACCTACTTGTGATGAAATATTCACTGCAACACTTCACATATTATAGCAGCAAAAGGCATTTGTTGTGTTATGTTTTCAAAGTAGATATTAGGTGATGGCCTAAAGGGCAACTTACAGTTTTATAATATCACAATAACGTATTTTTTCATTCTTAACTTGATAGTAAGGCAGTGTTTACAGAGAGCGCATAGGGTAAATCCACAAGATTGTAACATAAGATACCAATTTTTTTTTATGTTCCTAAATTAATTGAATCGATAAGTCGAGCAAACTGGTTTTTGAAATTCGAACTAATGACACTTACGTGAGGTTGTCATTTCAATGAATAGTTATATCGACTTATCGGGTTTTACCAGGCAACCCTCGATATTATAGGGCTAGGTATAGCCATACGTATGGAAAATTAACTGTGATTAATGAATTTAAAAATACAAAACAATTAGTAACTGCCATTACAGTCCTGTGGATTTACACACATACAAAAAAATGTTTTTTTTTTGTGCTAGTATAAGAACAAAATTGATAGGTATTATAGATAATATAGGTGTATAATTTGTTGCCTTAGTCGAATATTTAAAGATGAGTTATTTTATTGTTTTACCTAATTTAAATTGATTCGGCAGTTACAATTCGTATTAATTTATAAATAGTATAAGGAGAATGTCAGGTAATTTTATTGGTCAGTGAAGAAAGAATACCGTACTTATTTTTTACCATTTTGCTATAACTCATGAAAAACTTTAAAATTTGACTATTGTGTAAGTACCTATTTCATTAATAAAACAGAAAATCATAAGAATAATTCATAGTAGTGCAACTGTGCATTAAATAAACAAACATAACAACTTAAAAAATAACTACAATAAATTAAATAAATATTACGTACCTGTATGCAGTAAAGGTAAACAATTGTTAAAATCCTAACCCCTACAAATATTTTGCTAAACACGAATGTACAAGTACATTATAATAGCTTTATAGCATATTCGTAGACCATTGATATAATCTAACTTTTAACATAAGAGTAACAATTTTAGTGTTAAGGTGAATTGGGTTGAAGTCAAAACGATACATTTTCAGTTTATTAGTTCAAAAAAATATAATCTACTATCTGTACTGGTATTCAAAGCTGAGATGCAGTCAATCTGAATGCGCATAGACCGGTTTTTTAGAAAAACCTAACCTAAAATGTTTTACACTCTTTATGTAGTATTCACAGGGGAGTAAGGGGCGAACGGTAAACAACATCTTAACCGGCCCAAATGTCAACCTCTCCTGCCCGCGTCGGTGGTTCGTACGAATAGCCGGCGGCGGTGGTTCACAGCCAT
The DNA here is from genome assembly GCA_025490895.1 of Thaumatotibia leucotreta. Lineage (NCBI taxonomy): Eukaryota > Metazoa > Arthropoda > Insecta > Lepidoptera > Tortricidae > Thaumatotibia > Thaumatotibia leucotreta. The sequence continues at coordinate 36,757 of JALPQI010002823.1, read as the reverse complement.
CGCGGTGCTCCCTGCTGGATAACGGACGAGGCTCTGGCGACCGAGCAATTGGCGGTATAACCAAACACCTGGCTGGGCAACCGGTCGGAAGAGGCTTCAGCGGCCTTGGGGGCCTTCTAAAATGTCTGGTGCAGAAAGCAAGGGGAAACTACTGCACTATATTCCCAAAGAAAGTCATCATGAAAGTTTCGCAAGACAATAGTAAGAAATGGCCATGCAATCCGTCTAGCAACCGGCGCCGTACTGCGTCCGGGGCAGACGGTGTGAAATATGCTACCGGCCATGCGGCTGTGGGAGACCAGGCACCGCAGGGAAACATAGCTACTGGAAACGTTTACAAGCTACGAGTGATCCCGAGAATAGGAACGTGGAATGTACGCGGGTTACTCATGCCCGGGAAACTTGACGTCTTGGAGAGAGAGATAGCAAGATGTGGCGTTAACATGTGTGGACTTAGCGAGACTCATTGGAAAGGCCACGGTCATTTCCATACAGAGAAACATGTCATCTACTTCTCGGGTAATGAAGATAGCAGCAAAAATGGTGTTGCCTTCCTAGTATCAAAACATTTACAGATTTGTGTGCTAGGTTATGAACCTGTAAGTGACAGAATTATAAGTATAAAACTAAAGGCGACACCTATAAACTTGAACATCGTGCAAGTCTACGGAGCCCACAAGTGCTGCCAGTGATGATACTTTGGAGAGGTTCTACACAGAGCTAGAAACGACTATCTCAAAGATCCCACATAGAGAAATGCTCATGGTAATAGGTGACTGGAACGCCAAAATAGGAGAAAACACCCAGCAACTAAGCCAAATTGTAGGTCGGTTCGGATTGGGCCAGCGAAACGAAAGAGGCGAACGCCTCGTACAATTCGCCGCCGATAACAACATGACGATCGCTAATAGTCTCTTCCAGCAACATCCCCGTAGACTGTACACTTGGACATCACCTGACGGCAAGTATAAAAATCAAATCGATTACATACTCGTTAAGACAAGATGGAAGACCTCGATCAGAAATGCCCATACTCTTCCAGGAGCAGATTGTGGTTCGGACCACCAATTGCTGATCGCAAAAGTGAAACTTAAACTAAAATCAGCTAGAAAGGTGAAGAAACAAGCAAGGATGGAGGTGAAAGATACTACCAAGTTTAAAGCAGCACTCGACAAAAATTGGGATCAGTGGACGAACGCAGAGTCATTCGAGCAAGACTCAGACGAGTTATGGGCAAAATCGAAGGCTCTCATAGAAAGTGCTGTAAAGGAGTGCCAAACTCCTGCAGTTTCTCGAAAGCGACAATACTGGATGAGTGACAAGACCCTGGCATTAGTTGAGGAGAGGCGAAGAATAAAAGCAATGGGCGCTCCTGTGGCTACGATAAATGAAATCTCTGCTAAGATCCAAGCTGGCTGTAGGCGTGACATCAACTCCAAGCTACGTAACATCTGTGCCGAAATCGAGATTCATGCTGACAAATATGAAACCAAGGATCTTCATCAGAAAATCAGGTCCCTCACAAAAACCCTCTCTTCCAAAACCTGGGCTATTGAGAACTGTAATGGCGAGCTGGTTACAGAGATAGATAGGATATCCGAAACATGGAAAGACTACTGTCAAACGCTATTCCAAGATCCATACTCTCGAGAGTTCTCCTCAACAGAACCTGTAGAAACTGATCTGGAACCAGATATTATTCTAGAAGAAGTCCGTGCTGCAATCAAACACCTAAAAAATGGGAAAGCTACTGGCACAGATGTTATCCCAATAGAAGTTATCAAGGCGGCAGGAGAACATGGTGTCCAAATGTTCTATACGCTGTGTAATAAAATCTGGATGACCAGCACGTGACCAAAAGAGTGGATTCACACAGTTTTCGTTCCTCTACATAAGAAAGGTTCTACAAAGACATGCAGTAACTATAGACTTATTGCCTTAATATCCCATGCAAGTAAAATACTGTTGCATGTCTTGAACGAGCGACTTAAAACATTCCTCTCAAAAGAGATTGCTCCCGAGCAGGCTGGCTTCGTCAAGGGTAAAGGGACGCGCGAGCAGATCTTCACGGTGCGCCAGATTATTGAGAAAGCTCGTGAATTCAACAAACCTACGTACATCTGTTTTGTTGATTTCTCCAAAGCGTTTGACTCAGTAAAGTGGCCGATTTTGTGGAGATCTCTAATCGACATGGGTACACCAAAACACCTTGTCCACTTACTCAGGTGCCTATACGAAGATGGAACAGCATCTGTCAGAGCAGACGAAGTCTTATCGAGCCACTTCCATCCAAGCGCGGGAGTACGCCAGGGGTGCATAATCTCACCTCTGTTGTTTAACATCTACACAGAGATGATAATGCGGATTGCCCTTGAGGATTGGACGGACGGCGTAGTGATCGGTGGTAAGAGGATCTCAAATCTAAGATATGCGGACGACACAACCTTATTCGCCTCTAGTGCTCGACATATGGAAAATCTACTGCGAAAGATGGAAGCCACTAGCCTTGAATTTGGGTTACGGATAAATCGCGCTAAAACCAAGACGATGATCGTCGATCGTGCCAATAACAACTCGCCAGAGGTTACACATATAGGAGATTGCGAGGTCGTCCAATCGTACATCTATCTTGGGGCGTTGATAACCAACGAAGGCGGATGCGTGGATGAAATCAAGCGACGCATGGCGATCACTAGGTCTGCAATGGGGAAGATGAATAAGATATGGGGGAACAGAAACATTACCAAAGCCACTAAGACCAGGCTCGTGTATTGTCTAATATTCCCTATATTTTTGTATGCATCGGAAACGTGGACTCTGCGGGAAAGCGAGAAGAAGAAGATAAACGCTCTAGAGATGTGGTGCTGGCGGAAAATGCTTGGAGTGTCTTGGACAGAGTTTCGCACAAATGTGTCCATACTAGAAGAACTCGACATTAAACAGCGCCTCTCATCAAAAGTACAAGCGCGTATACTAACCTTCTTCGGCCACATATCCCGGCGTGACAATAACTCCATAGAGCGTCTCGTAGTGCAGGGAAAGGTTGAAGGCACCAGAGCACGCGGAAGGTCTCCAATGAGATGGACAGACCAGATCAAGGCAGCAACAAACTACCCCGTTCATGAATGTATCAGAAAGGCTGCGGTTCGTGAAGATTGGCGCCGCATCACGAAACTTGTCACTCGGAACACTGATTGATGACCACGACCACTCTAGCGAGAGTGCAACGACTAAGAAGAATGTAGTATTCAACATTTTATGTAACTATTAACATCATATATTTGGATTACTCCATTAACAAAAAATATATATGCCGAAGAACGAAAAAGAACGGAATTTGAACCGTGCTTTTGTACGGAGAAAAAACCGGTATCCGATCCCTGATTTCACCCCTACGTTGATTAATCAATAACCCCCATTTTCATAAACTGCACTTAACTTAGCCGGCCGCTAACTATTGTTTGTTCCTTTAGCTCTTATAGACATAGTAATAGGGTCAAACAATGCTTAGCGGCTTGCTAAGTTACGAGACGATTATGAATAAGGGGGTAAATGTTTAACCTTCGGCATACGAGGTGAGGTGGGGTATGTAACCCAAATGTTCGAAATAGTACATTACGACACAAGTGCGAAAAACAAGAAATTCGACTTTTAAATCGACACGAGTTACGAATTTCCTTTTTTCACGTGTCTCGTACGACGTTTGTTTAGTGCAGATGGCCCTCCGAAGTTTTGGACCTGACGTAAAATGAGCCACTTCTCGCACTAGCGCGTAAAGAACGCACCATCTGTACTAAAAACGTCATATAAAAGTTTTTCACCTCGTATGCGGAGCAAGTCTTCCGAAAATGTAATTTTTTTTTGTTTAAGCTACCTAGAAAATGCAATACGAATAATAAAATTTGCCTCTCTGAAAATTTAACGTGTCGACTGCAACCCAAACCCGTCTTTTTACCTAACAAACTAAACAAAATGTATAAAGGTAAAATAGCTACCTTCAACTAAGGTATATTTTGGTTAGTAATATAACATACATAACTAGAAAATGTAACATACAACAACAGAATATACATTTCACTGAACATTGGATACAAATCACATTGTGATATACATAAAATTGCTCTATAATATTTGAGTTATTTTAATCTCGTCGGTTAAATTGCTGGTAGTACACTCACGATCATTGACAAACTGTATTATTCTGCTTCTGTAACAAATTAAATAATTTTGAGAATATTTTTCATAATCTAACTTCCTACCAACCTGTCTAGTGTAGAGTCAAAATCATTGAAATAGTTTGTTGCAGTTTTTATGTCCTTTAATTTTATATATTTATTCAAGTCAATAAATAACGGAAGTCAATGTAGTCATAATAACTCAGGCGGCTCAGCGAGCTAGGCTGTTCTTGTCGCACTAATGGCGGCTGGCATCTCGGCTACTCACTCAGACGGGCTCGGCAACTAACTGTCTCTGTCGCACTAATGGCGGCTGGCATCTCGGCTACTCACTCAGACGGGCTCGGCAACTAACTGTCTCTGTCGCACTAATGGCGGCTGCCATCTCGGCTACTCACTCAGACGGGCTCGGCAACTAACTGTCTCTGTCGCACTAATGGCGGCTGGCATCTCGGCTACTCACTCAGACGGGCTCGGCGAGCTTGTCAACTAACTGTCTCTGTCGCACTAATGGCGGCTGGCATCTCGGCTACTCACTCAGACGGGCTCAGCGAGCTTGTCAACTAACGGTCTCTGTCGCACTAATGGCGGCTGGCATCTCGGCTACTCACTCAGACGGGCTCGGTGAGCTCGGCAACTAACTGTCTCTGTCGCACTAATGGCGGCTGGCATCTCGGCTACTCACTCAGACGGGCTCAGCGAGTTTGTCAACTAACTGTCTCTGTCGCACTAATGGCGGCTGGCATCTCGGCTACTCACTCAGACGGGCTCAGCGAGTTTGTCAACTAACTGTCTCTGTCGCACTAATGGCGGCTGGCATCTCGGCTACTCACTCAGACGGGCTCGGCGAGCTTGTCAACTAACTGTCTCTGTCGCACTAATGGCGGCTGGCATCTCGGCTACTCACTCAGACGGGCTCGGTGAGCTCGGCAACTAACTGTCTCTGTCGCACTAATGGCGGCTGGCATCTCGGCTACTCACTCAGACGGGCTCAGCGAGTTTGTCAACTAACTGTCTCTGTCGCACTAATGGCGGCTGGCATCTCGGCTACTCACTCAGACGGGCTCAGCGAGTTTGTCAACTAACTGTCTCTGTCGCACTAATGGCGGCTGGCATCTCGGCTACTCACTCAGACGGGCTCGGCGAGCTCGTCAACTAACTGTCTCTGTCGCACTAATGGCGGCTGGCATCTCGGCTACTCACTCAGTCTGGCTCGGCGAGTCGGCTGTCTCTGTCGCACTAATGGCGGCTGGCATCTCGGCTACTCACTCAGACGAGCTCAGGTAGTTTGTCAACTAACTGTCTCTGTCGCACTAATGGCGGCTGGCATCTCGGCTACTCCCTCAGTCTGGCTTAGCGAGTCGGCTGTCTCTGTCGCACTAATGGCGGCTGGCATCTCGGCTACTCACTCAGTCTGGCTCGGCGAGTCGGCTGTCTCTGTCGCACTAATGGCGGCTGGCATCTCGGCTACTCACTCAGTCTGGCTTAGCGAGTCGGCTGTCTCTGTCGCACTAATGGCGGCTGGCATCTCGGCTACTCACTCAGACGGGCTCGGCGACTAACTGTCTCTGTCGCACTAATGGCGGCTGGCATCTCGGCTACTCACTCAGACGGGCTCGGCAACTAACTGTCTCTGTCGCACTAATGGCGGCTGGCATCTCGGCTACTCACTCAGACGGGCTCGGCAACTAACTGTCTCTGTCGCACTAATGGCGGCTGGCATCTCGGCTACTCACTCAGACGGGCTCAGCGAGTTTGTCAACTAACTGTCTCTGTCGCACTAATGGCGGCTGGCATCTCGGCTACTCACTCAGACGGGCTCGGCAACTAACTGTCTCTGTCGCACTAATGGCGGCTGGCATCTCGGCTACTCACTCAGACGGGCTCGGCAACTAACTGTCTCTGTCGCACTAATGGCGGCTGGCATCTCGGCTACTCACTCAGACGGGCTCAGCGAGTTTGTCAACTAACTGTCTCTGTCGCACTAATGGCGGCTGGCATCTCGGCTACTCACTCAGACGGGCTCAGCGAGTTATTCAACTAACTGTCTCTGTCGCACTAATGGCGGCTGGCATCTCGGCTACTCACTCAGACGGGCTCAGCGAGTTGTTCAACTAACTGTCTCTGTCGCACTAATGGCGGCTGGCATCTCGGCTACTCACTCAGACGGGATCAGCGAGCTCGGCAACTAACTGTCTCTGTCGCACTAATGGCGGCTGGCATCTCGGCTACTCACTCAGACGGGCTCGGCAACTAACTGTCTCTGTCGCACTAATGGCGGCTGGCATCTCGGCTACTCACTCAGACAGGCTTAGCCAGCTCGGCAACTAACTGTCTCTGTCGCACTAATGGCGGCCGGCATCTCGGCTACTCACTCAGACGGGCTCGGCGAGTTGTTCAACTAATTGTCTCTGTCGCACTAATGGCGGCTGGCATCTTGGCTACTCACTCAGACGGGCTCGGCAACTAACTTGTAAACGCCCGTGAAATGACTTACCTTCGTGTTTGCCGTGTTTCGGGGTCAGCCGGTGTATTTACCAGCATCTAGCGGGCCAGCAAGGCGGTGGCAACTAACAGGTTACTGATTGTCTCCTGTTCGTTGCCGCCGCGATTTGGGCTCTACTTTCACTTACGATCAGGTGGAGTGGAGCCGCTTTGTTGTGCCAACAAAAAAAAAAAAAAAAAAAAAAAAAAAAAAAAAAAAAAAAAAAAAAAAAAAAAAAAAAAAAAAAAAAAACTGTCACTGTCGCACTAATGGCGGCCGGCATCTCGGCTACTCACTCAGACGGGCTCGGCGAGCAACGCAGCGAGCTCGGCGACGCGGTCGCGGTGCTCGCGCATGTATGCGTGCGTCTCCCACAGCATGCGCACTAAAAGCTCGTCTGAGCGTTCGTCCATGGCTACGTCTTTGGACATGGGCGGCGAGAACCGGTAGTATGGGACTCCGAGAGTGGAACACCATGCTCGGGCGCGTTCGACCACTCGCCCGTCGGATTGGGTTGCCTGGAAATTTCATCATAAAGGACCATGGACAGATTTGTATGGAGAGTGGACTAAAACCAACAGAGCTGAAAGTGGTGTCATTAAATACGTATTTGGGTCAATCACTTTTTTTATGTTGTTATTCTGTCACATCACCCAGGGGACAACAGTGGGATAGTTTGCTAGAAGAAAGTATACTGCAAGCTCTACTATCATGATCAGTGGGTGACCAACCTTGGAAGGGCCCCATAACTATCAAAAAATTCAAAGTTTTGTCAATTTTAATGTTATTAAACTGTGAGTTGAAGGGTGACCCAGGAGAACGTAAACATGGCAACGAGTGATATAAAAAAAGTGATTGACCCATTTACATTTATTTCATTTAATTATATGGGAAATATGTTCAATTCCATTGCAAAACGAAGATATTTGTATTTTAGTCAGAGTAAATACTATGATGATTGGTGTGTGGACGATGGTGATTTATTTAGTGCAGAACGCATAACTAATATAAAATTTTCCAATGGTATTCAACTTTGCACCTATAGAATGAAAAAAAGCTGACCTTTTTAATGACACTACTCCCAGCTGTGTTGGTTCTTGGTTCATTTTAACGCAGTCCTTTGATAAAAGCTTTTATCGTCGACTGTATTTTCTTTTTAAGGGATTTGAAGTGTCACTGATCATTTAATTATTAAATATTGATCATGGGCAGCAGCATAATCATAATGGAATGGACACACTACTGCGATCGCCAACCCGCTTGCCCAGCATGGCGATTATGGGCATTTACCTCCTAATGCGTCCATACGCTTAGGTAATAGGTGAGGTCTTTGTCCAGCAATGGACTGATTATAAGCTCATATTTTAAAGATAAACGCGTCTTAATCGCGTAAACTTATATAATTGAACGTAAGTTTACGCGATTAAGACCCGTTGGTCTTTATAATATGAGTGACAATCGTGAAAGTTTAAATCAATATGATTATAAGGTGATGGTGTGCGTTGTGAATTTTCTTTCGCTTTTGGTGCACGCAACTTGCACCTAGTCATCGTTAGGCGCAATGCTAGTTTGAGTATGCTTAGAACTACATTTAGTTCCAAGCAAACTCAAAGTAAGATACATACTCAAATTACTCAAGGGATATTTACATCGGATCTACCATTCAAAAAATGTATAACTTTGACCGTGTGTCCACTAATTTACCATATCAATTCGTGTTGAGATTTAAAATTGCCGCATATTTTTGTACCCACACAAAAGACTTGCCCATGTTGCCACTAGATGGAGCTTTTCAAAACATCAAAATTAGTACAGCAAGTGCGAACAGTTCGAGATCTAGCGCTCTTTATCCTGAGCGCGAAAGGTTAGTTTGTAACAGCATAATACAATCCCAAAATACGAACATAATAAGGAATTAATCTTCCTCATAATGGTAAAACTGTGTAAAATGGCCGCCATCTTGAATTTCTATATTTTTGATAAAAGTGTGCAAAAATTCAACTCTCGATCTCGGACTTTTGTAGCTGAGTTCAAACAGTTGGACCGATATTCCCAGAAAACCACGACGCAACGAAATGAAAGGTATTATAAATTAAACTTTTATTACAGGAAATATAGATACCTGATCAACCAGAAGGTTGCCAATGGCGGATAGTCCCCAGGCGAGCTTGGCAACTCCCCACACGCTTTCAGGCTTGAAAACGTCGAAGTCTTTGATCTTGCACAGAGGGTTTATACCTGCACCGAAATATAGAATAGTTTGATTGTAGAAAAGTTGTAAGTCGGTAAATCATCGCTGAGATTGCCAATGTGTCAATTCAAAAATGTACAAAATAAGACTGTAAACATCGTTTGCATTGAATTTTTAGTACCCGAAATTGACCACCTATCATCATCATCATCATCATATTCAGCCATTATTCGCCCACTGCTGAGCATAGGCCTCCCCTCTTGTACACCACTGGTCCCGGTCCTGAGCTAACCTCATCCAAAAGTGACCCGTATTCTTCCGAATATCGTCCACCCATCGAGCGGTCGGACGCCCTGCGCTTCTCCCATCTGAAAGCGGCCACCAATCCGTTAACTTTTGATAACCTATAGACGTCCATTATAAAGCGACTCGCGCGATCGTCTGACGACCTGGTCAAGGTCGCGAGAACTAGGCAAGCACCACAGAACCGGTCATATTGGCGATCATTGGGGGAGGCTATGTCCAGCAGTCTTTCAGCTGAAATGATGAATGATTATACTATATCACTGAATGGGCCCTACGGAAGACCAGCGCCGAATTCTGATACCTAACTTAAACTATGCAAACATGCATTTTTCTGGTGTTAATAAACCCTTTCCTTGATGGGCTATCTACAAACATCGACTATAATTATGCATGTTTTCATAAATGAAGTACCTTAATTTTGCATAAAACCAGCGTGACTCAGGCGACTGTAACCATGGCAATAACAGACAGAAAAAAGTTGATTCACCCTTGTACTGTAAGCGTCACAAATAAATGTTTTTCTTTCTTTCTTACTGTGCGATGGAGTGTCGGTTAATATACCTGTGCCACAGGAGACAACCACTTTCAAGTCAGTCATGCGCGCTTCTTCCATCTGACCCGTGCCTCGCAACGCTAGCCGCATCTCCGCTAATTCTGATAGTGCATCTAGCGTCGGGTTGTTGCCCATTAGCCCACCGTCCAGATATCTGTGGACGAAAAACTTTACGTATCACATCATCCTATCTCAAGTCACTGTTGGACGTAGGCCTCTCCTATTACTGAAATTATCAATGTCACTCCTTTCCATCTATTTCAATAGGCATTATGACTGGCAAGTCAAATCAGCATCGAAACGGGTTTAATCCAGAAATTTGCAACGCTAGGTTAGCCGCTAGGGCTGCGACCATATATAACATGGACATTTAACGACAGCTCAAAAATGCCCCAAACACAATTGTTCAATTGTGCCAAGATGGGCAGGACGTTGTGCTTTTCTTAACACCGCGTATATTTCGGCGCAACATCTTTGACAAATGTTTATTGAATATCGCCAATCAAAACTTTGACGGACCAATCGCAACTATTTATAAATGGCGGTTTATGTTTTTATAGGTTGATATTGAAATTTATTATCGTGATGTATTGAAGAGGGGACACTTGTCAACTAAAACTCAAAACTAGGGCTGCCAACCGTTATATGCGGGACGTCCCGTTTCTGGGGCCTCGAAGTATGGGTCCCGCAAAGAGTTCGCGCGGGACGCCGATTGTCCCGTTTTTCAGGTAACACTAAACAATAATAATATCGAAAGTACTGAGCTTAATTTTTAGCAATAATTACAGAAAATAGTTCCTTATATATAAAGTTTACAGGAAAATCTGTAAAAAGTGTTCCTATAGTATTTTTTTACATTTACTGCTACGGAACCCTTTGTACGCGAGTCCGACTCGCGCTTGGTCGTTTTTGTTTGCGTCCCGCATTTTATAGCCATGTCCCGCAATTCATTCGCGAATGTACCGCATATTTGTGAACTATGGTTGGCAGCCCTACTCAAGACCGTTTTTGAAACGCAATTTAGTATGGCGTGCGGTTTCCATGTTTTATTTATTCGTAGCGCTAGGGTTACCTGCCGGACGCGGTGAAGTAGGAGGGAGCGGTGCCAGTGGCTCGCGCTGCCTGCCACACTAGTTGCTGGCTCGGCGACAGCCCTATCGCGTCAGGACGAGTGCGCTGGTTACAATCATACTATATTTACTCGTAGCGCTAGGGTTACCTGCCGGACGCGGTGAAGTAGGAGGGAGCGGCGCCAGTGGCTCGCGCTGCCTGCCACACTAGTTGCTGGCTCGGCGACAGCCCTATCGCGTCAGGACGAGTGCGCTGGTTACAATCATACTATATTTATTCGTAGCGCTAGGGTTACCTGCCGGACGCGGTGAAGTAGGAGGGAGCGGCGCCAGTGGCTCGCGCTGCCTGCCACACTAGTTGCTGGCTCGGCGACAGCCCTATCGCGTCAGGACGAGTGCGCTGGTTACAATCATACTATATTTATTCGTAGCGCTAGGGTTACCTGCCGGACGCGGTGAAGTAGGAGGGAGCGGCGCCAGTGGCTCGCGCTGCCTGCCACACTAGTTGCTGGCTCGGCGACAGCCCTATCGCGTCAGGACGAGTGCGCTGGTTACAATCATACTATATTTATTCGTAGCGCTAGGGTTACCTGCCGGACGCGGTGAAGTAGGAGGGAGCGGCGCCAGTGGCTCGCGCTGCCTGCCACACTAGTTGCTGGCTCGGCGACAGCCCTATCGCGTCAGGACGAGTGCGCTGGTTACAATCATACTATATTTATTCGTAGCGCTAGGGTTACCTGCCGGACGCGGTGAAGTAGGAGGGAGCGGCGCCAGTGGCTCGCGCTGCCTGCCACACTAGTTGCTGGCTCGGCGACAGCCCTATCGCGTCAGGACGAGTGCGCTGGTTACAATCATACTATATTTATTCGTAGCGCTAGGGTTACCTGCCGGACGCGGTGAAGTAGGAGGGAGCGGCGCCAGTGGCTCGCGCTGCCTGCCACACTAGTTGCTGGCTCGGCGACAGCCCTATCGCGTCAGGACGAGTGCGCTGGTTACAATCATACTATATTTATTCGTAGCGCTAGGGTTACCTGCCGGACGCGGTGAAGTAGGAGGGAGCGGCGCCAGTGGCTCGCGCTGCCTGCCACACTAGTTGCTGGCTCGGCGACAGCCCTATCGCGTCAGGACGAGTGCGCTGGTTACAATCATACTATATTTATTCGTAGCGCTAGGGTTACCTGCCGGACGCGGTGAAGTAGGAGGGAGCGGCGCCAGTGGCTCGCGCTGCCTGCCACACTAGTTGCTGGCTCGGCGACAGCCCTATCGCGTCAGGACGAGTGCGCTGGTTACAATCATACTATATTTACTCGTAGCGCTAGGGTTACCTGCCGGACGCGGTGAAGTAGGAGGGAGCGGCGCCAGTGGCTCGCGCTGCCCGCCACACTAGTTGCTGGCTCGGCGACAGCCCTATCGCGTCAGACGAGTGCGCTGGTTACAATCATACTATATTTATTCGTAGCGCTAGGGTTACCTGCCGGACGCGGTGAAGTAGGAGGGAGCGGCGCCAGTGGCTCGCGCTGCCTGCCACACTAGTTGCTGGCTCGGCGACAGCCCTATCGCGTCAGGACGAGTGCGCTGGTTACAATCATACTATATTTATTCGTAGCGCTAGGGTTACCTGCCGGACGCGGTGAAGTAGGAGGGAGCGGCGCCAGTGGCTCGCGCTGCCTGCCACACTAGTTGCTGGCTCGGCGACAGCCCTATCGCGTCAGGACGAGTGCGCTGGTTACAATCATACTATATTTATTCGTAGCGCTAGGGTTACCTGCCGGACGCGGTGAAGTAAGACGGAGCGGCGCCGGTCGCTCGCGCTGCCTGCCACACTAGTTGCTGGCTCGGCGACAGCCCTATCGCGTCAGGACGAGTGCGCTGGTTACAATCATACTATATTTATTCGTAGCGCTAGGGTTACCTGCCGGACGCGGTGAAGTAAGACGGAGCGGCGCCGGTCGCTCGCGCTGCCTGCCACACTAGTTGCTGGCTCGGCGACAGCCCTATCGCGTCAGGACGAGTGCGCTGGTTACAATCATACTATATTTATTCGTAGCGCTAGGGTTACCTGCCGGACGCGGTGAAGTAGGAGGGAGCGGCGCCAGTGGCTCGCGCTGCCTGCCACACTAGTTGCTGGCTCGGCGACAGCCCTATCGCGTCAGGACGAGTGCGCTGGTTACAATCATACTATATTTATTCGTAGCGCTAGGGTTACCTGCCGGACGCGGTGAAGTAAGACGGAGCGGCGCCGGTCGCTCGCGCTGCCTGCCACACTAGTTGCTGGCTCGGCGACAGCCCTATCGCGTCAGGACGAGTGCGCTGGTTACAATCATACTATATTTATTCGTAGCGCTAGGGTTACCTGCCGGACGCGGTGAAGTAAGACGGAGCGGCGCCGGTCGCTCGCGCTGCCTGCCACACTAGTTGCTGGCTCGACAGCCCTATCGCGTCAGGACGAGTGCGCTGGTTACAATCATACTATATTTATTCGTAGCGCTAGGGTTACCTGCCGGACGCGGTGAAGTAGGAGGGAGCGGCGCCAGTGGCTCGCGCTGCCTGCCACACTAGTTGCTGGCTCGGCGACAGCCCTATCGCGTCAGGACGAGTGCGCTGGTTACAATCATACTATATTTATTCGTAGCGCTAGGGTTACCTGCCGGACGCGGTGAAGTAAGACGGAGCGGCGCCGGTCGCTCGCGCTGCCTGCCACACTAGTTGCTGGCTCGGCGACAGCCCTATCGCGTCAGGACGAGTGCGCTGGTTACAATCATACTATATTTATTCGTAGCGCTAGGGTTACCTGCCGGACGCGGTGAAGTAAGACGGAGCGGCGCCGGTCGCTCGCGCTGCCTGCCACACTAGTTGCTGGCTCGGCGACAGCCCTATCGCGTCAGGACGAGTGCGCTGGTTACAATCATACTATATTTATTCGTAGCGCTAGGGTTACCTGCCGGACGCGGTGAAGTAGGAGGGAGCGGCGCCGGTCGCTCGCGCTGCCTGCCACACTAGTTGCTGGCTCGGCGACAGCCCTATCGCGTCAGGACGAGTGCGCTGGTTACAATCATACTATATTTATTCGTAGCGCTAGGGTTACCTGCCGGACGCGGTGAAGTAGGAGGGAGCGGCGCCAGTGGCTCGCGCTGCCTGCCACACTAGTTGCTGGCTCGGCGACAGCCCTATCGCGTCAGGACGAGTGCGCTGGTTACAATCATACTATATTTATTCGTAGCGCTAGGGTTACCTGCCGGACGCGGTGAAGTAGGAGGGAGCGGCGCCAGTGGCTCGCGCTGCCTGCCACACTAGTTGCTGGCTCGACAGCCCTATCGCGTCAGGACGAGTGCGCTGGTTACAATCATACTATATTTATTCGTAGCGCTAGGGTTACCTGCCGGACGCGGTGAAGTAGGAGGGAGCGGCGCCAGTGGCTCGCGCTGCCTGCCACACTAGTTGCTGGCTCGGCGACAGCCCTATCGCGTCAGGACGAGTGCGCTGGTTACAATCATACTATATTTATTCGTAGCGCTAGGGTTACCTGCCGGACGCGGTGAAGTAGGAGGGAGCGGCGCCAGTGGCTCGCGCTGCCTGCCACACTAGTTGCTGGCTCGGCGACAGCCCTATCGCGTCAGGACGAGTGCGCTGGTTACAATCATACTATATTTATTGGTAGCGCTAGGGTTACCTGCCGGACGCGGTGAAGTAGGAGGGAGCGGCGCCAGTGGCTCGCGCTGCCTGCCACACTAGTTGCTGGCTCGGCGACAGCCCTATCGCGTCAGGACGAGTGCGCTGGTTACAATCATACTATATTTATTCGTAGCGCTAGGGTTACCTGCCGGACGCGGTGAAGTAGGAGGGAGCGGCGCCAGTGGCTCGCGCTGCCTGCCACACTAGTTGCTGGCTCGGCGACAGCCCTATCGCGTCAGGACGAGTGCGCTGGTTACAATCATACTATATTTATTCGTAGCGCTAGGGTTACCTGCCGGACGCGGTGAAGTAGGAGGGAGCGGCGCCAGTGGCTCGCGCTGCCTGCCACACTAGTTGCTGGCTCGGCGACAGCCCTATCGCGTCAGGACGAGTGCGCTGGTTACAATCATACTATATTTATTCGTAGCGCTAGGGTTACCTGCCGGACGCGGTGAAGTAGGAGGGAGCGGCGCCAGTGGCTCGCGCTGCCTGCCACACTAGTTGCTGGCTCGGCGACAGCCCTATCGCGTCAGGACGAGTGCGCTGGTTACAATCATACTATATTTATTGGTAGCGCTAGGGTTACCTGCCGGACGCGGTGAAGTAAGACGGAGCGGCGCCGGTCGCTCGCGCTGCCTGCCACACTAGTTGCTGGCTCGGCGACAGCCCTATCGCGTCAGGACGAGTGCGCTGGTTACAATCATACTATATTTATTCGTAGCGCTAGGGTTACCTGCCGGACGCGGTGAAGTAGGAGGGAGCGGCGCCAGTGGCTCGCGCTGCCTGCCACACTAGTTGCTGGCTCGGCGACAGCCCTATCGCGTCAGGACGAGTGCGCTGGTTACAATCATACTATATTTATTCGTAGCGCTAGGGTTACCTGCCGGACGCGGTGAAGTAAGACGGAGCGGCGCCGGTCGCTCGCGCTGCCTGCCACACTAGTTGCTGGCTCGGCGACAGCCCTATCGCGTCAGGACGAGTGCGCTGGTTACAATCATACTATATTTATTCGTAGCGCTAGGGTTACCTGCCGGACGCGGTGAAGTAGGAGGGAGCGGCGCCAGTGGCTCGCGCTGCCTGCCACACTAGTTGCTGGCTCGGCGACAGCCCTATCGCGTCAGGACGAGTGCGCTGGTTACAATCATACTATATTTATTCGTAGCGCTAGGGTTACCTGCCGGACGCGGTGAAGTAGGAGGGAGCGGCGCCAGTGGCTCGCGCTGCCTGCCACACTAGTTGCTGGCTCGGCGACAGCCCTATCGCGTCAGGACGAGTGCGCTGGTTACAATCATACTATATTTACTCGTAGCGCTAGGGTTACCTGCCGGACGCGGTGAAGTAGGAGGGAGCGGCGCCAGTGGCTCGCGCTGCCCGCCACACTAGTTGCTGGCTCGGCGACAGCCCTATCGCGTCAGACGAGTGCGCTGGTTACAATCATACTATATTTATTCGTAGCGCTAGGGTTACCTGCCGGACGCGGTGAAGTAGGAGGGAGCGGCGCCAGTGGCTCGCGCTGCCTGCCACACTAGTTGCTGGCTCGGCGACAGCCCTATCGCGTCAGGACGAGTGCGCTGGTTACAATCATACTATATTTATTCGTAGCGCTAGGGTTACCTGCCGGACGCGGTGAAGTAGGAGGGAGCGGCGCCAGTGGCTCGCGCTGCCTGCCACACTAGTTGCTGGCTCGGCGACAGCCCTATCGCGTCAGGACGAGTGCGCTGGTTACAATCATACTATATTTATTCGTAGCGCTAGGGTTACCTGCCGGACGCGGTGAAGTAGGAGGGAGCGGCGCCAGTGGCTCGCGCTGCCTGCCACACTAGTTGCTGGCTCGGCGACAGCCCTATCGCGTCAGGACGAGTGCGCTGGTTACAATCATACTATATTTATTCGTAGCGCTAGGGTTACCTGCCGGACGCGGTGAAGTAAGACGGAGCGGCGCCGGTCGCTCGCGCTGCCTGCCACACTAGTTGCTGGCTCGGCGACAGCCCTATCGCGTCAGGACGAGTGCGCTGGTTACAATCATACTATATTTATTCGTAGCGCTAGGGTTACCTGCCGGACGCGGTGAAGTAAGACGGAGCGGCGCCGGTCGCTCGCGCTGCCTGCCACACTAGTTGCTGGCTCGGCGACAGCCCTATCGCGTCAGGACGAGTGCGCTGGTTACAATCATACTATATTTATTCGTAGCGCTAGGGTTACCTGCCGGACGCGGTGAAGTAGGAGGGAGCGGCGCCGGTCGCTCGCGCTGCCTGCCACACTAGTTGCTGGCTCGGCGACAGCCCTATCGCGTCAGGACGAGTGCGCTGGTTACAATCATACTATATTTATTCGTAGCGCTAGGGTTACCTGCCGGACGCGGTGAAGTAGGAGGGAGCGGCGCCAGTGGCTCGCGCTGCCTGCCACACTAGTTGCTGGCTCGGCGACAGCCCTATCGCGTCAGGACGAGTGCGCTGGTTACAATCATACTATATTTATTCGTAGCGCTAGGGTTACCTGCCGGACGCGGTGAAGTAGGAGGGAGCGGCGCCAGTGGCTCGCGCTGCCTGCCACACTAGTTGCTGGCTCGGCGACAGCCCTATCGCGTCAGGACGAGTGCGCTGGTTACAATCATACTATATTTATTCGTAGCGCTAGGGTTACCTGCCGGACGCGGTGAAGTAGGAGGGAGCGGCGCCAGTGGCTCGCGCTGCCTGCCACACTAGTTGCTGGCTCGGCGACAGCCCTATCGCGTCAGGACGAGTGCGCTGGTTACAATCATACTATATTTATTGGTAGCGCTAGGGTTACCTGCCGGACGCGGTGAAGTAAGACGGAGCGGCGCCGGTCGCTCGCGCTGCCTGCCACACTAGTTGCTGGCTCGGCGACAGCCCTATCGCGTCAGGACGAGTGCGCTGGTTACAATCATACTATATTTATTCGTAGCGCTAGGGTTACCTGCCGGACGCGGTGAAGTAGGAGGGAGCGGCGCCAGTGGCTCGCGCTGCCTGCCACACTAGTTGCTGGCTCGACAGCCCTATCGCGTCAGGACGAGTGCGCTGGTTACAATCATACTATATTTATTCGTAGCGCTAGGGTTACCTGCCGGACGCGGTGAAGTAGGAGGGAGCGGCGCCAGTGGCTCGCGCTGCCTGCCACACTAGTTGCTGGCTCGACAGCCCTATCGCGTCAGGACGAGTGCGCTGGTTACAATCATACTATATTTATTCGTAGCGCTAGGGTTACCTGCCGGACGCGGTGAAGTAGGAGGGAGCGGCGCCAGTGGCTCGCGCTGCCTGCCACACTAGTTGCTGGCTCGGCGACAGCCCTATCGCGTCAGGACGAGTGCGCTGGTTACAATCATACTATATTTATTGGTAGCGCTAGGGTTACCTGCCGGACGCGGTGAAGTAAGACGGAGCGGCGCCGGTCGCTCGCGCTGCCTGCCACACTAGTTGCTGGCTCGGCGACAGCCCTATCGCGTCAGGACGAGTGCGCTGGTTACAATCATACTATATTTATTCGTAGCGCTAGGGTTACCTGCCGGACGCGGTGAAGTAAGACGGAGCGGCGCCGGTCGCTCGCGCTGCCTGCCACACTAGTTGCTGGCTCGGCGACAGCCCTATCGCGTCAGGACGAGTGCGCTGGTTACAATCATACTATATTTATTCGTAGCGCTAGGGTTACCTGCCGGACGCGGTGAAGTAGGAGGGAGCGGCGCCAGTGGCTCGCGCTGCCTGCCACACTAGTTGCTGGCTCGGCGACAGCCCTATCGCGTCAGGACGAGTGCGCTGGTTACAATCATACTATATTTATTCGTAGCGCTAGGGTTACCTGCCGGACGCGGTGAAGTAGGAGGGAGCGGCGCCAGTGGCTCGCGCTGCCTGCCACACTAGTTGCTGGCTCGGCGACAGCCCTATCGCGTCAGGACGAGTGCGCTGGTTACAATCATACTATATTTATTCGTAGCGCTAGGGTTACCTGCCGGACGCGGTGAAGTAGGAGGGAGCGGCGCCAGTGGCTCGCGCTGCCTGCCACACTAGTTGCTGGCTCGGCGACAGCCCTATCGCGTCAGGACGAGTGCGCTGGTTACAATCATACTATATTTATTCGTAGCGCTAGGGTTACCTGCCGGACGCGGTGAAGTAGGAGGGAGCGGCGCCAGTGGCTCGCGCTGCCTGCCACACTAGTTGCTGGCTCGGCGACAGCCCTATCGCGTCAGGACGAGTGCGCTGGTTACAATCATACTATATTTATTCGTAGCGCTAGGGTTACCTGCCGGACGCGGTGAAGTAGGAGGGAGCGGCGCCAGTGGCTCGCGCTGCCTGCCACACTAGTTGCTGGCTCGGCGACAGCCCTATCGCGTCAGGACGAGTGCGCTGGTTACAATCATACTATATTTATTCGTAGCGCTAGGGTTACCTGCCGGACGCGGTGAAGTAGGAGGGAGCGGCGCCAGTGGCTCGCGCTGCCTGCCACACTAGTTGCTGGCTCGACAGCCCTATCGCGTCAGGACGAGTGCGCTGGTTACAATCATACTATATTTATTCGTAGCGCTAGGGTTACCTGCCGGACGCGGTGAAGTAGGAGGGAGCGGCGCCAGTGGCTCGCGCTGCCTGCCACACTAGTTGCTGGCTCGACAGCCCTATCGCGTCAGGACGAGTGCGCTGGTTACAATCATACTATATTTATTCGTAGCGCTAGGGTTACCTGCCGGACGCGGTGAAGTAGGAGGGAGCGGCGCCAGTGGCTCGCGCTGCCTGCCACACTAGTTGCTGGCTCGACAGCCCTATCGCGTCAGGACGAGTGCGCTGGTTACAATCATACTATATTTATTCGTAGCGCTAGGGTTACCTGCCGGACGCGGTGAAGTAGGAGGGAGCGGCGCCAGTGGCTCGCGCTGCCTGCCACACTAGTTGCTGGCTCGGCGACAGCCCTATCGCGTCAGGACGAGTGCGCTGGTTACAATCATACTATATTTATTCGTAGCGCTAGGGTTACCTGCCGGACGCGGTGAAGTAGGAGGGAGCGGCGCCAGTGGCTCGCGCTGCCTGCCACACTAGTTGCTGGCTCGGCGACAGCCCTATCGCGTCAGGACGAGTGCGCTGGTTACAATCATACTATATTTATTCGTAGCGCTAGGGTTACCTGCCGGACGCGGTGAAGTAGGAGGGAGCGGCGCCAGTGGCTCGCGCTGCCTGCCACACTAGTTGCTGGCTCGACAGCCCTATCGCGTCAGGACGAGTGCGCTGGTTACAATCATACTATATTTATTCGTAGCGCTAGGGTTACCTGCCGGACGCGGTGAAGTAGGAGGGAGCGGCGCCAGTGGCTCGCGCTGCCTGCCACACTAGTTGCTGGCTCGACAGCCCTATCGCGTCAGGACGAGTGCGCTGGTTACAATCATACTATATTTATTCGTAGCGCTAGGGTTACCTGCCGGACGCGGTGAAGTAGGAGGGAGCGGCGCCAGTGGCTCGCGCTGCCTGCCACACTAGTTGCTGGCTCGACAGCCCTATCGCGTCAGGACGAGTGCGCTGGTTACAATCATACTATATTTATTCGTAGCGCTAGGGTTACCTGCCGGACGCGGTGAAGTAGGAGGGAGCGGCGCCAGTGGCTCGCGCTGCCTGCCACACTAGTTGCTGGCTCGACAGCCCTATCGCGGCAGGACGAGTGCGCTGGTTACAATCATACTATATTTATTCGTAGCGCTAGGGTTACCTGCCGGACGCGGTGAAGTAGGAGGGAGCGGCGCCAGTGGCTCGCGCTGCCTGCCACACTAGTTGCTGGCTCGGCGGCGGAGGCGGCGACAGCCCTATCGCGTCGCCGGCCGAGGACGAGTGCGCTGGTTACAACCATACAACACTTATTTTAGTTGAAAATAAAAAAACCGGTCAAGAGCATGTCAGGCCATGCTCAGTATAAGGGGTGTACCGATAAAAAACTGGCAAATTCAAATGAAAAAATCGGATCGATATAGTTAGGTAGCTATAATTTCATGCTTTGGAAATTAACCAGGAAGTCTTAACTTAGCTGACCGTAGTACTTTTGTGTCACTACTGCATTTCAGGTACTCACAGTACAGCTTCTTCGAAACCTCTTCCAAACTATCTTTTCCAAACATTTTTTTTCTTTTTTTGTATGCTGTTTTCTAAATTATGGGACTGTTGGCAATATATCTGGCTATTCTTCCCGTGTTCCTTAAGATATCCTTCACTTATGCATACTATCCTTGATACTTTTTGGGACTGATTTCGCTTCATAAAACTATACCAAAGAGACTAAGATTTGTATAGGATTAAATAATTGATTAAAGACCCATAAAAATTCACATAATATGTGAAATAATTCCCTTCACAGAGTATTACTGCGCCCAAGATAGGTGTCTATTTAAAAAAAACATGGAGATTAACCGGAAATATTGGTCACTTCTGCAGAACACGAAATCGTGCAGTGGAGAATAAAAAAAAGAGCTTGGAAAAATATTTTTCGAAGGGGTTCTGGAGAACTTGTATTGTGAATACTGAAATTGCAGTAGCAATAAAAAAGGGCCAAAGGTAGCTAATTTAAGACCTCCTAGTTAATTACAAAAGCCAGAAATTACAGCTTTTTAACTATATTGACCCGATTTTTTCATTTGAATTTGCCAGTTTTTTATCGGTACACCCCTTAATATAAGGTTCCGTAGTTATTCGAATACGGCTGGGCCGATTATGTTCGAAATAGATTTATTTTAAAGCATTAGTAAGACCCGTGGATCAAAACTAAGGGGAGGGGGCACAGATCTTTTTAGGGTTCCGTAGCCAAAATGGCAAAAACGGAACCCTTATAGATTCGTCATGTCCGTCTGTCCGTCTGTCCGTCTGTCACAGCCAATTTACTCGGAAACTATAAATGCTACAGTAACGAAATTTGGTAAAGATATGTGTTGTATGAACCGCTACAGGAATGTGATACTAAATTGCAAAAAAAACCATTGGGGTGGGAGCCCTCCATACATGTAACTGAGGGATATAATTTTTTTTTAGTTGTACATAAGCGTGTGGGGTATTAATAGAAAGGTCTTTGAAAATGATATGAAGGTTTATACATCACATTTTTATTTAAGCAAATCGTTTTCGAGATATCAGGTCTCAAAGTCTGAAAAATGTGTCCCCCCCCCCTCTATTTTTTAAATTACGCGATATAAAATTCTGAAAAAAATATATGTTATGCACATTAATAAACTCTATCAACGATTTTTGGTTTGATATAATTATCTCCTATAGTTTTTGAGGTAGGTTGATTTAACTGTATTTTTTTAATAATAATTTGATAATGGTACGGAACCCTTTGCGTGCGAGTCCGACTCGCACTTGGCCGGTTTTTTTTTTTATTCTGATTCGGTGATAACCGAAAGTATTGATTGACAATAGAAAAAAAAAAATTTTGGTATCCTTATTCTTTTCGAAATACGTATTCAACGATACCCGATAACGATATAGGATTACAACAAATTAAAAAATCATCCCCACTTGTACCAAATTAACTTTGCTGCGGACAAACGGACATGGCAAAACTATAAAGGTTCCTAGTTTACTACGGAACCCTAAAACTAAGGAGTGCGTGTATTCACAAATATCAGAGCGTTGTCAAGCTAACGCTCAGTAGAGTATTATTAACATAATACATAAACTAGAGACCAAATCTTGTCAGTGAGGAAGCGAGAATCCCAATTCTGTACCTATGGATAAGACTATCAACGGAGTCAACCCTAGTTTTTGAAAGATTAGCAATCTTTTTTGCTAATACAATTGGTTTACCATAAATTAGTAAATACAAAAAATCATATTCATTTATCACTTCCGAAAATATAAATGGCGTCAGTGCAAATGGAAAGGTACCTCACGGTGTTTAAAATGGACTTTATTGAAGAACTCTTAAGGTCTATTTTAAGAGTCGCTGCAAGGTTTACGTTTGTACTGACACTAAGGCACTGTTCTCACCACGAGCTACTAAGCTATGAACTATGGGTTATAAACACGAACAAAAGATACACACTTCCGTGTAAAAAAAAGACACGGCGATAGGTACTCGCCCGGCCGTGATAGCTGATAGCTGGGCGAATATCGCCGTGTCTCTTTTATTTACCCGAGAGTGCGTATATTTTGTGAGACCACTGCCTTATATAGATATTATAGATAAATAAATAAATAGAATACTTACGACTAATCCTGTTGTGTGCGTCCAAAATCTCCTGTGCTGACTGGTAATTCCTAAACATGTGCAGATCCACTGGTTTTCTATCCGCTAGGAGCGCTAGAATCATCAGCTTTGGGTGTTTTATATCGGCCATGACAGTTTCCGTGCCTGTAAAATATAAAAACGTAAGTTATGTTGATGCTTTTAATTATTCAGAGTCAAAATGAAAATTTTAAAACTAATCTTCGATCCTATTCCTTTTAACGAAAGTCCAGTCTTCGGCAGTCTTTCAGTGACTTTAACTAAGATAATGTTAGAATTCCTTCAATGTTTGATGCAGCGAAAAATCAGAATAGCGGTTGATGTACCTCATAACGGCGTAGTAATAGGGCGACTTACCTAAATTATCCTTTCAGTTCACGGTTCAGAAGGATATGACAGGACAGCGTCCCAACAAACGCATAATCCTTCATACGGAAGTATAGCTTTTCACAGTTTCTCATTTTACTGACCAGAACCAATGACCAGCGATTAATCGAAACACTTAGCATACATCACCAGTCTCTATTTCTCAAAAGGTCTTTCCACTAGCTAAGGATACTGCTAATACTTAAGAAGGGTCCACGGAAAAAACATGTCCAGTGCTTTAAAAAATCAGGGCAAATTCTCACCTTATTCTGTTAAAAGTAAGGTGTTTTTTCCTTCTGTCATTTGAAACTAGACATGTTCTCTCCCACCAGCCACCACTGCCACAAGTGCCAGTATCAGAAACTATTCGAAGCATTGATTTATATTCCTCATAGCGGCGTAGTAATAAAGTATCTCACCTAAATTATCCTTTAGGATGGTCTCCAACGCTTCAGAAGGATATGGCCGCATCCCAACAAACGCGTACTCCTTCATACGAAAGTACAATCTTTGGCAGTCTCTCAGAGTCTTCCCACTGGCTAAAGCTAATGCTAAAATTCCTCCAGTGCTTGTGCCAGCGACCCAGTCAAAGCAGTGGATGATAGGGCGACCGATGGCGGCTTCTAAGTTGATGAGGATTTGTACTAGGACTAAACCTCGGATGCCGCCACCGTCTAGGCAGAGAAGGCTGGAAATAGAAAAATCTGATAAATAAATCTTAGTTTAGTAGACTATTTGATACAAGTGTGCCGCGCGCCGCAATTAACCTCGTAAGGCCCATCATAGTTACTTTTCATATTTTTTATTTGTACCTTATTCTACATGTAAATTAGTAATAATTTCGTTTATTTCAAAAAGCAATGAATCAAAAGAAATTCTACTTTAATTGGTCCATGAAAGATTCAAATTGGATTGCAACAACTATGCACATTGTAATTTTAGTCGGTCTTACGAGGTTAGATTTAAGATTAGAATGAAGCTTTACACTAAGGTGCATTCATCCTTACTTGTCTTATCATGTAAACAAACATTTTCTGAAAACATTATCACACTTTTCTTTGCAATTACACAATAATCATCACGTCAAATGTTGTTGCATACTTAAAAAACCTCGCAAAGTATTATAATCACTCAAAAAATCACTGAAAAATATCATTTCTCTAAAGATTTTCATCAATAAGCGCTGTTACGCTCGGATAACTTTAAAAACTCCCGACATTGATGTGACATTGCGATGTCTAGATTGTCTATGTACTGTAATGTTGGCATGACAATATATCGATATTAATACTTCAAGTACAACTTGGGAAAAATGCAATTAAAATAAATTGCAGTAATTAACCAAAATTGTTGTAGTTGATTTCAATATTTTTTTTATTCAAAGACAGGCTGTGCTGTGAGCGTCAGGATGACTGACCAAAATAGCGGATCAGTGTTAGAGTACCATCATAATTTACTACCTATTTGCTACTATTTACTACCTATGTTCACATATTTACTACCTAAGTTTAAAAAAAGAAATCAATTTAATTAAGTGGGCAGTCATTCTGACGTCAGGATGACTGCCCATATTTAGTATTTCGTGGTTAGGCCCTACATTTTGCAACTTTCTATGTACTATGATTTACTACCTATTTGCTACCTAAGCATATATTTTTTTTAGATTTTTTAGGCAAAAAATGACGATTTTATAAGCATTTCAAATTCTGAACAAAAAAAAATTTGTTAGAGTACCATCATAATTTACTACCTATTTGCTACTATTTACTACTTGTGTTCACATATTTGCTACCTAAGTTTAAAAAAAGAAATAAATTTAATTAAGTGGGCAGTCATTCTGACGTCAGGATGACTGCCCATATTTAGTATTTCGTGGTTAGACCCTACATTTTGCAACTTTCTATGTACTGTGATTTACTACCTATTTGCTACCTAAGCATATATTTTTGCCAGATTTTTTAGGCAAAAAATGACTATATTATAAGCATTTCAAATTCTGAACAAAAAAAAATTTGTTAGAGTACCATCATAATTTACAACCTATTTGCTACTATTTACTACCTATGTTCACATATTTGCTACCTAAGTTTTAAAAAAGAAATAAGTTTAATTAAGTGGGCAGTCATTCTGACGTCAGGATGACTGCCCTATTTAGTATTTCGTGGTTAGACCCTATATTTTGCAACTTTCTATGTACTATGATTTACTACCTATTTGCTACCTAAGCATATATTTTTTCCAGATTTTTTGGGGAAAAAATGACGATTTTATAAGCATTTCAAATTCTGAACAAAAAAAAAATTGTTAGAGTACCATCATAATTTACTACCTATTTGCTACTATTTACTACCTATGTTCACATATTTGCTACCTAAGTTTAAAAAAAGAAATCAATTTAATTAAGTGGGCAGTCATTCTGACGTCAGGATGACTGCCCATATTTAGTATTTCGTGGTTAGACCCTACATTTTGCAACTTTCTATGTACTATGATTTACTACCTATTTGCTACCTAAGCATATATTTTTTTTAGATTTTTTAGGCAAAAAATGACGATTTTATAAGCATTTCAAATTCTGAACAAAAAAAAATTTGTTAGAGTACCATCATAATTTACTACCTATTTGCTACTATTTACTACTTGTGTTCACATATTTGCTACCTAAGTTTAAAAAAAGACATAAATTTAATTAAGTGGGCAGTCATTCTGACGTCAGGATGACTGCCCATATTTAGTATTTCGTGGTTAGACCCTAAATTTTGCAACTTTCTATGTACTGTGATTTACTACCTATTTGCTACCTAAGCATATATTTTTTCCAGATTTTTTAGGCAAAAAATGACTATTTTATAAGCATTTCAAATTCTGAACAAAAAAAAATTTGTTAGAGTACCATCATAATTTACAACCTATTTGCTACCATTTACTACCTATGTTCACATATTTGCTACCTAAGTTTTAAAAAAGAAATAAGTTTAATTAAGTGGGCAGTCATTCTGACGTCAGGATGACTGCCCTATTTAGTATTTCGTGGTTAGACCCTATATTTTGCAACTTTCTATGTACTATGATTTACTACCTATTTGCTACCTAAGCATATATTTTTTCCAGATTTTTTGGGCAAAAAATGACGATTTTATAAGCATTTCAAATTCTGAACAAAAAAAAATTTGTTAGAGTACCATCATAATTTACTGCCTAATTGCTACTATTTACTACCTATGTTCACATATTTGCTACCTAAGTTTAAAAAAGAAATCAATTTAATTAAGTGGGCAGTCATTCTGACGTCAGGATGACTGCCCATATTTAGTATTTCGTGGTTAGACCCTACATTTTGCAACTTTCTATGTACTATGATTTACGACCTATTTGCTACCTAAGCATATATTTTTTCCAGATTTTTTAAGCAAAAAATGACGATTTTATAAGCATTTCAAATTCTGAACAAAAAAAAATTTGTTAGAGTACCATCACAATTTACTACCTATTTGCTACTATTTACTACCTATTTCTTTTTTAAAACTTAGGTAGCAAATATGTGAACACAAGTAGTAAATAGTAGCAAATAGGTAGTAAATTATGATGGTACTCTAACAATTTTTTTTTGTTCATAATTTGAAATGCTTATAAAATCGTCATTTTTCGCCTAAAAAATCTGGAAAAAATATATGCTTAGGTAGCAAATAGGTAGTAAATCATAGTACATAGAAAGTTGCAAAATGTAGGGTCTAACCACGAAAT
Organism: Thaumatotibia leucotreta; assembly: GCA_025490895.1. NCBI lineage: Eukaryota > Metazoa > Arthropoda > Insecta > Lepidoptera > Tortricidae > Thaumatotibia > Thaumatotibia leucotreta. The sequence continues at coordinate 9,990 of JALPQI010002823.1, read as the reverse complement.
ACTAAAAATGGGCAGTCATCCTGACGTCAGAATGACTGCCCACTTAATTAAGTTTATTTCTTTTTTTAAACTTAGGTAGCAAATATGTGAACATAGGTAGTAAATAGTAGCAAAAAGGTAGTAAATTATGATGGTACTCTAACAGTTTTTTTTTTGTTCAGAATTTGAAATGCTTATAAAATCGTCATTTTTTGCCTAAAAAATCTGGAAAAAATATATGCTTAGGTAGCAAGTAGGTAGTAAATCATAGTACATAGAAAGTTGCAAAATGTAGGGTCTAACCACGAAATACTAAATATGGGCAGTCATCCTGACGTCAGAATGACTGCCCACTTAATTAAATTGATTTCTTTTTTTAAACTTAGGTAGCAAATATGTGAACATAGGTAGTAAATAGTAGCAAATAGGTAGTAAATTATGATGGTACTCTAACACTGATCCGCTATTTTGGTCAGTCATCCTGACGCTCACTGCTTAGTTGTCTATTGAATATTGAATAAAATCTTCACGTCATTCGTTTCGCTACTTCGCTTCATGTTGTTGGTTACGGGTGCTCTTCATATGATTTTTCTCATGACTCTAGTGGCGCCTTCGTTGGAGTGACAGAGAAAAAGCCTCGAAATTTACGAAATTCGAAGTTCGCGGTAGCGCCGCTGGTTTGCCTGCGGATTTCTGTTACCGATATCTTTTTATTTTATCGATTTATTTTCTACCCTTTCTTTACAATAAAAAAAATAAATATTTGAGTAACCATCGTTTTTGATATAATATTGTACTAATTAATTATTTTCCTGACAGACGATGCAAAATCGATAATCCTCTATTTACATAAGCAGTGAAATTAAGTGACATTTCATTATATCGACATTTCTAATCACTAGTGATTGTCTTTTGATCATCGTTGACGTTTTGTTTATTTCACTTGGTCTGTGGTTTGTTTACATGATAAGACAAGTAAAGACGAATAGACCTTAGTCACTACACATTGGCTATGTAAAGTTTTCTGAAGGTATGAATATTTAATTTTTCCTTGATAGCCGTCGTCTTAAGGTTCAAGAAAAAGGGTCTCTTATTTTTATTTCGTACAAATTGTTGATAAACTTTTTTTTAATGAGTGATGTGACATTTATGCAGTTTTATGGATGAATAGAGCCTAATGCGTTCGTCCGCAATCCGTACAATGAAATCGAAAAATATCTGTTAATGTAACTCGTGTCATTCATTCTTTTCAAGAGCCGCATTTTCTTGAGCTTACGACAAATATCAGGGAAATAGTACATTATTGCAGAGGCCGGGAAAGCGAATTTCGTGGATGAGTATTTTTTGTCGGACGAAGCGAAGCTGAGGCCGACAATTACATACGAATCCACGAAATTCTATTTCCGTCCGAGGCACATATAGGACTTTTCTCCAAACATGCAAGGAAATAAAACAAAATTTATTACAATCGATTAAGTAATTCTTCTTGCAAATTGAATAACAATTGAAAAGAAAAAATCTCTTATGATTCCCGCCTAAACTTTTTTTTAATGCATGGTCGTTCATAAAAAATAGTAACGATATCTATGGTTTCATTAAACCGTACCTACACGACCTGACACACCGAGGCGTTTGTAACTCATGATAGAACGAGACGGCCATAGATTTGATCGCCGTCTCTCGCTCTATCCAGACCAGGCGTTTGGTCGTGGCTTTAGAATTTGGCTGTATGCATTTTTTTCAAAGTCCAAAAGTAGTTTTTAAGAAGTAAAAAACAATACATTAATGGATTTTAGTACAATTTCGCGGCCGCAAAAACTGTACAATAATGAAAATCTTTTTTTTTAATTTGAGCTGGTACATAAGAAGGTACTTCGCGTTTCGTTTTTGCTACATTAATGCGAACATTTCCGAGCATATTGGAGAAAAATATAATATTCATACCTTCAGAAGACTTAGTGTATCTAATTGGCTATGTAACTGAACTGAATATACAAACGATACTCCTCCTGGAGTATGTGTGGCTGCTCCCGCGTTTCCGCTACTGCAGCTGTGGCCGGGTCGCATCCCACAAGGGTGGGACGGTCGTTGCACCGTCATTTGGGGACGGTGATGAGAGGCTGTTGAAGGAAGATTTGCTATGGGCATGGCGAGAGAGAAAAATGATTTTGGTGATGAAGTTTTACGCCATTGTAGTCGTCGGCGGCGACGGACAGCATGTGTCTGATGACGTCACAGCCGGGGCCGCAGCTACCGGGGACACATCTAGCGGGTAAGTAGGTAACTGACCGGCCTCGCTTGCCGCTGGGCGGCAGGCTGGCGGCGCGCTCCATGGCGGCGACGGACAGCATGTGGCTGATGACGTCACAGCCGGGGCCGCAGCTACCGGGGACACATCTAGCGGGTAAGTAGGTAACTGACCGGCCTCGCTTGCCGCTGGGCGGCAGGCTGGCGGCGCGCTCCATGGCGGCGACGGACAGCATGTGGCTGATGACGTCACAGCCGGGGCCGCAGCTACCGGGGACACATCTAGCGGGTAAGTAGGTAACTGACCGGCCTCGCTTGCCGCTGGGCGGCAGGCTGGCGGCGCGCTCCATGGCGGCGACGGACAGCATGTGGCTGATGACGTCACAGCCGGGGCCGCAGCTACCGGGGACACATCTAGCGGGTAAGTAGGTAACTGACCGGCCTCGCTTGCCGCTGGGCGGCAGGCTGGCGGCGCGCTCCATGGCGGCGACGGACAGCATGTGGCTGATGACGTCACAGCCGGGGCCGCAGCTACCGGGGACACATCTAGCGGGTAAGTAGGTAACTGACCGGCCTCGCTTGCCGCTGGGCGGCAGGCTGGCGGCGCGCTCCATGGCGGCGACGGACAGCATGTGGCTGATGACGTCACAGCCGGGGCCGCAGCTACCGGGGACACATCTAGCGGGTAAGTAGGTAACTGACCGGCCTCGCTTGCCGCTGGGCGGCAGGCTGGCGGCGCGCTCCATGGCGGCGACGGACAGCATGTGGCTGATGACGTCACGGGCGGCGGGGCGCGGTACGCTGGGAGGGGGGACGCCGTTGTAGTCGCCGCGGGCGGCGCAACCGGGGCCACAGCCCGCTACTTCGGGCGGACATCTAAGGAAAAATAGTACATTAAGGGCGGTAAATAAGAAATTCACACGAGTTCATAATTCTTGTACCGCCCGTGGCACACACAATGTTTTTCATCACACCTGTGAGGCAAAAAAGAAACAAAACTATATATTTTCACAAAACTACTCTAAAATGGTCTAAATCATTTCTCAAAATCAGGGATGACTTAAATTCATCACTTTTAAAAAAGGAATCTCGGCGCGCCGCGCTAGTGCGACGTGATGTCGTATGAAAATCCATTATTGCCCATAGGCATAATACATCTCATTACGTTCAAGTATGCCTGCGTATAATAACACTTTTTACGAGCAGGTGTGATGAAAACGATTGTATATGACCAAGTGCCTAGTCTTAGTTTTAAGTAGCGTTGAAAATGTCGGAAAAAAACAAATGTTTTTTCGGGTATGTATGAAATATTCGTTTTTTCAGTTTTTACTGAAATAATCAATGTCACTGTCACTCCTTTCCATCTATTTTAATTGACTTTGCCTCGATGACATCGCGTTCTCCTGGTGTAAGTGAAAATTAGACTTAATTCACATTGGTTTAGAGTTGAAAATTAAAGTGGAAACTTTCATTGATTTTTCCGAAGAAATCCGAAAATAAACGATTTGTTTGGAAAGAAACGGGATTTAATCAGGTCAAATCAAATTTTCAACACTAGTTTTAAGACAATGGGTGCTTAGCCAAGTTGGCAATCGGTAACGCTCAGTAGCGTATCATAGTTTTCTGTCCCTGTCAATCTTCCTTATCAGTGTGACAAAGACAGTTGCCTATCGTTCGCGATTGACGATTGCGCGTTAGCGATTGGCAACCTGTCTATACTCTGTTTGGTTAGGTATTTAAAAAAAGGTAAACAATCTTGCAGTATCTTTTTATTGAAAACAACGAGTAGAAAATAAGTTTCAGCAAATATACATAATATAACAAGGAAATACAGTGATTTACATTATTTTGATTCATTAAGTACCTAGTTTGGATTTTTAAATGCATTTTTCAATAAAAAGATACTGCAAGATTGTTTACCTTTTTTTAAATACTTAACTAAACAGAGTATAAGCACCCAAGCGCTTCTATAAGCTCCACCAACTCGAAAGAGATTACTTTCGTCCGTGACTGTAAATAATGTGCTATTAAAAGTTTTAAACCTGAACGACTAATTTATTGTTTAATTCTAACGACAACACTAGAAGCCGATTTTGCGCCACAGATGAAAGGTTAAGACTCCCATCCCATACATGAAAGAGAGGGATGTGTCGCTCATTAGATTAATTAGTATTGAACTTCTTGGACAAATAACGAAAAATACGAGAATTTGTGCTGTTAATCAAACATTCACATTACAAAAACCTAATTTTGTTAATGCCTTTATCCTATTTGTAAATCATGGTCATATTCGGTTATTTTTAGTGCTAAAGCAGACCTGACTTGGAAAAATAAATCTATCGAAAAATTTGTTCTCAAGCATGTTCCCGTATTAGAAAATCCATATTGATACAGATTTGTTACTGGTATTTTGAGATTTTAAGCTCAGATTTCAATACATATTGAGACATTTTAAATACGCAGGTATAGCCTTATACTTTCATTATAATGGCCAGGAATTAAACGGCATGGAAGCCATTTACTGCTAAATTCGGATCCCTTCTCCCCCCTCGTGATCATTCGTGATATTATTTATGGTGGCCCGAAATCGATGTTGATATTTGAATGAGTCCTAAGAGGGAAAGGATACGTGTTATGTGCTAATGAAACCATTTAAAATTGAAAAAAATTATACCATTAAAGGAGCATTCCATGAAAACATGTCGTAAGCTACACTGTCTTTTCAATACTTTTGAAAAATTAAATTAGTAAGCTGAGTTACGGCATAATAATAACATATCAAGGCTTTAATATTGACAGTGTTTCCTAACAGCTAGCATATTTTATTAGGGTAGCTACCATAGTGAGTTGTAAGCGACAAAAAGTAGATGTTTTCATGGAATGCTCCTAAACTGAATTTTAACTCACCTCTGAGCTCCCACAGCATGCAGCACATACAATATCTTATCGTAGTTACTGCTCGACATCTCACACGGCACCATATGCCGGGCCGTATAGCCGGAATTATTCAACGCCTCCAAGTCAGCACCAAACACTATGAGGGCTTCCACTAGAGATATGTTTGTTTGTTTGACAGCTAGGTGTAACGGGGTGTTGCCTTCGTTGTCGGTTATAGAGTGTTCAGCACCTAGAAATAGGTAATTCGTTTTTTCAAACAAGTAATGATATATTGATGTTAATGATGTTATATCTTTCACTTGATGGTCTCAGCGGAAGGTCACCGCTGGCTCACGCCGGCTACATGCTGAGATGTGACCATATCATGAAAACTTTTTGGTGTGTTATACCTATTATGTGCTTTTTCTCTTTCCCTGTGTGTGTTACATCTATTTCTATTTTTTCCGGAGTGATCTGTCGTTCCCGGTAACTCACCCAAGTCACCCAACACAGTATATTCCCAAAATTTTCCCCTTAGTAGTATTGGGAAATTACAGGGAACGAGCCTAGACCGTCATTTAGGCCTATGTTCAGCAGTGGACGTCTTTCGGCTGATATGATGATGATGACAATGATGATTTTTTATAATGACAAGAAAGGAAAATTGGTGGTTAATGGTATTTCGTACCAAACTTTGAAGGCCTCCTAGGCGGGTTAAGTCCTTATTTGTTTATTTCCATTCCACATTAATTTGAGACATATAATCATAGCACTTTGAGGATTTAGTATGGGGAGACGGTATCGCTATAACTTTCCTAACAAAACATTCTGCCAATTTCCGAGGGGGACGAGGTAGCACACATGTAAACGATCTAACTACAAATGCATTTCTTCTTCTCGTTACTACTCACGCACACTTAAACAATACCACAACACTAAGTTAAATTATCACACTAATACAGTAAAATTTCTATGCGGACACAATTTCAAACTATCGATGTAGGTGTAATCGAACCGATTAATATGGCTTTCAAGTGTCTGAAGATTATCGTATCGATATATTTTTCTAAACGTCATAGATTGACGTGCACCTTGGTACTATATATTGTTGTTTTGAGTATTTAAATAAAAGTAAACAGACAATTAGTAACAGTTATTAATTAATCAACCAATTTTAATACAAAACCGCCTGAATTGCTTGCCATTAACCTACTTCAATTGATTATGTTTTCGTTTATCGCGATCTTTGACTACGAAGGCTGTAACTGTAAGGAAAGTCTCGGTCAATCACGTGCATTTCGAAATCCGTAAATCAATTATAATATTTAATAAATAATATTAATTAGCGGTTGTGAAAGAAAACAATGTATGTCCATACGAGTGTACATACGAGTATTATTTATTATTTATTTTGTTGTAGTAAGAAAGTTTTAGTTAGCTGGGGTAAAACTTACAGAGGCTTAATTGTGAATACTCGTAAGGATACAATTTGAATACAAGTGCGTAGGTACAAGGTGCATAGGTGCGTATACATACAAGTTTTTGCAATAAGGCCGGTGATATTGATATTCCTTAGTGATATTTTAGTAAGTACCTAAATACAATTTATAATATAGGTCCAACTAGCGTTAAGTAGCACTTGTAAAAATGAAGTTATTGAATTCGATAAGACTGTGTTTTTATTTACTTACTGTGAGAACACTAATATACGTAAACACAAGTGTCCGTATCTCGACATTTTATACCTACTCTCGACATTGTGTCATAAAGCGTAACGTTCACATCACTATGTATTTTCGCGCGTAATACGTATTCCAAATAAGCGCAATAAATATTCAACCTTATTGTCTTACATATAAGCTTAATATTAGACCAAGGCAGAGTCTTCTGTCTTACTTGATTCACTAAGTCTGATATTTCCTACAAAATTTAAAGATGGGTAGACCTTATTAACCTTAAATACGAGAATACAATAAATGTCAAACTTTCTCCATCAGTCAAAAATGAAAATACGAATTGTGTGCGATATTTTTGAAACCGATTTTGCTATCGATTCCCTGGTACTTGATTTTCTTGAACAATTTTATGTAATACAATGTTATAATATTAACAAATAAAGGCAAGATATGAAATGGTATCGCATATTTTGTATACGTGATGTATTTTGAACGAGTTTTGAATCCATACATAGCACATACAGGCATTTTGACGGAGCTTGTTACGGGTACATAACGATTACAAGACTGCGAAGAATCGATTAATGAAGTAGTTTTTATAAACAGGTTTGGTCAATGTACAGATTCTTGGCCAAAGTCTTTGGCAGAGGGGAAACGATATGAAGCCGACTCCATTACTAAATCCTCAAAGTCATAGCATTTGGCAACTTTAAAAAAAATTATAAAGGCCCATACAGATGAGCTACTATTATAATATTATAAGTGCAAAAAACTTACTTTAATTTATGTAGCAAAGTTTACATAATAAGATAATTTAGCATTCCAAATGTCACATAATATTATATGCGTCATTATGTGACGTGCATAATAACAACCTACTTAGACACTTCATCACGAAACGATTGCATAAAACGCCGAGTCATGGCAATGACTCGGCGTCAAAGCTAGCTAGCTGACGTCAAAGATATTAATCCTCTTTTGGACTTCTCTAACTACCAGACGGGGAAAAGGTGATACATCTCTTTGCACCAGTCTGTACTACCATTACCTTTATGTAGATTTTTATTGCAACTGAATTATGCTTGTGTCACTGTAATTAGTACAGAAGCGACAATGTATGAAAACCTTAAGTCAGTTAGTTATTCTTGCAGTTACTGTTATGATAAAGAACCCAACCTTGTACAAATTATTTACAAGCAAAAAAGATTAAAAATTACAAAAAATAAACACTTTCTCCTACTATTATATGCCGGTTATGTCCAAATCACAAGAATTACCTCTAGATAACAGCGCTATAGCACACTCTAACCGTCCTCTCAACACCATAACATGTAACGCGGTCCGACCATCAAAGTTCAAAGCGTTGATATCGCATTTTTTATCCACTAGCGCTTCTATCACTTCCCGTGAAATGGACCAGTGGAGAGGTGTGCCTCCGTATTTCATGTCCTGTTGATATAGCTTGGGTTGGTTATCTTGTAGTACGTCACCGACGATACCTGAAAGTAAAGGAAGCCAAGATAAACTGTATTCATATTTTACGGACAAACGGGTCTTAATCGCGTAAACTTACGTTTAATTATATCCTGACGTTTCGGGCATGAACGAGGGAAACGTCATATCCGAAACGTCACACTGAAAAAAATATTTAACTGAACTACTTTGGCTATTTCATCATTAACCATAATTCGGTATGACGTTACTAAAGTTAATTTCTATTAACAAACAGGTTTGCGTATTAAAAACCAAACGGATAATGTTATTCTAAGTTGGGATATTCGTAAATAAATGCTTGTATACGTCTTACATTAAAACAGTAAACAAATTCAAGTTTTCACATGTAAATAAACCGCTTGGTCTAATTTAAGAGTAAGCATTGACAATATGCATCAAAAACCAAGTCCTAGCTTCTAACAAAGACGATGTTATTATCCATAACATAAAATTGTTTAGATTTAACTCAACAATGATTTGCTATTATAATACATATTTTTGTTACATATAACCCGTTTTGTCTAGTAGAGTAAAACCAAATACGGGTTTGCTACTCTAGCAGACCATTCGCTTTATCTAACCAAATAAAATACAATGTGTAACCAAACGTACTTCATTATATAGACAATACTTAGCATAGAAATAACCGAACGCTTTTTTTTGCGTTGCGTTACATTTTCCTTGTAATCAAAGAGACTCTGAAGCTAATGTATGAAGCAAAATAATGGAATTACTCGTAAAATGTTTTAGAAAAATAAATTGGTTTACAAGGATACCTACTCTGTGCAATGAAAACCTATAAAGTGATGCAAAAAGTACTTTTGCTCGCGATTGTATTATTGATTGATTGATTATTTTGATTACTATACCGTTCTTATAAATGACTATGAATGTTTCTATTATTTGAATGTTTCTATTATTACAATTAATAAAGTTAATTAAAATAAATGTTTCTTTTTTTGCTTGTTTAGTATTACTTCTTTTTGGGTAATCATCGATGTGGCTTATACACCCTACTTGTAGTTAAATGAGTTGTAAATAGGGCTCACTGCCTGTATAAAAATCCAGTACGTCTCATCACCCAGGGGGATAAGAAAGCTTAGGTGACGATGAGACGTACTGGATTTTATACAGACAGTGAGCCCTATTTACAACTCATTTGATATTTGTCTGTATATGATCCACGTATTTTTGTCATGTATAACCTATTAATTTGGTTAGAAATAGGCAAACTATTTGGTCAAAATAATTAAACATTTGGCTGTATATGAACAACGTATTTTTGTCGTGTATAACCTATTCGTTTGGTTACATGCAGGCAAATAATTTGGTTAAATATAATGAAACAAATTGCTTAAAATAATACTCTAAATTGGTTATAGGTAACAAAAAAGTTATGTTAAACATTACTGAGCCAGTTGGTTTAGGCGTAGCAGAAAATTTGATTAAAGTAAGTTGTGAATTCAGTAAGATTTTGACAAACAGTAAATTTGTTATCAACATACAGCACGTCTACAATAACTGAATTGTAAACTAAATATAACTGAACTTATGGTAATATACAACAGACAGTTTCACACGATATAACTAATATTGTTTAGCTATACGCAACATCAATTGTTTAGTAGAAAATTAACCGAACTGATTTTGGTAAGATATTGCCTTACTTCGCTCGTCACTTTTTTTAAGTTACAGGTTGACGAAAGTTCGGTTACCA
>JALPQI010002822.1:0-101298 GCA_025490895.1 Thaumatotibia leucotreta | reverse complement strand
TATATCAGTTCTGAAGTCTTGGTAAAGTTTTGCACCCATAGTTCCGATCCCTACTAAAGTCTGTCCACGTAAAAAAGTGGTCGACATAAAATTCTTAAAAAAAATCAATAAAAGAAAAATGAAATCTGTCACTGTGACAGTTAGAAGGCGGGATATATAAGGTTTATTTTGGGACTACTTTAGATTTTAAAAATAATAACTATTATAAAATGGCCTCTAGCCAACTGGACAAGCGTAAAAGAATTTTGTACACTTACAATGAAAATCCTGATATGTCGCAAGCTAAGCTAGCTAAATTATTATCCGTTCCTAAATCTACAGTTCAAAAGGTATTGGCTAATTATCGCTCGACGTTGACGGTCGAAAGGAAGAAGGGTTCGGGTAGAAAACACGGTTCCATGGATAAAAGTAAGGCAAGGAAAGTCATCGAACACTTTAAGAAGAACCCAACACTGTCCATTCGAGACGTCGCCAGGAAATGTAAGGTATCGAAGTCGTACGTCCAGAAGATTAAACAAAAAGGTTTTCACTCATATAAGGCGTCTAGCGTTCCAAATCGCGATGCTACTAAACAAAAAGTATGTAAAACTCGAGCCCGAAAATTATATACAAATTATTTAACGAAATTTGATTGCATTTTGATGGACGATGAGACCTACGTCAAGGCAGATTTCAAGCAGTTGCCAGGGTTACAGTTTTACGTTGCAAATAAACGAGGAGGTATTGATGATAAATTTACAACAAAAAAACTAGACAAGTTTGCAAAAAAATTTTTAGTGTGGCAAGCCATATGTACATGTGGTAAAAAAAGCAAATCTTTCGTTACAAATGGCACGGTTAACCAAGTCATTTACATGAAGGAGTGTTTAAAAAAACGTTTATTGCCGTTCATAAGAAGCCACGCCCAGTCAGTCATATTTTGGCCTGATTTAGCCACTTCCCATTACGCGAAATCGGTTTTGACATGGTATGAGGAAAATAATATCTCTGTAGTACCGAAATCTGCTAATCCTCCGAACTGCCCAGAACTCCGGCCAGTAGAGAAATTCTGGGCAATAATGAAAACAAAGCTAAAAAAAAGTAAGAAAATTGCTACTGATGTACAACAATTTAAAAAATATTGGGATACAACAAGTAAAATGGTCACCGAAACCGATGTACAAAGATTGATGGAAGGAGTAAGAAGAAAAGTCAGGGCATTTTATTAGTCTTAATGTATTGCACAAGTCTTGTATGTATTATATTTTGAAGAACACGAATTATACTATTATATAAATATATAATTAATCCGTTTTTGTTATTTTTTTCATCTTATTTGTCATTATAACGTCGACCACTTTTTTACGTGGACAGTCTTTAGTAACGACTACCTTGTGGCTTTTAGTGGATAATGCACAAATCGATGCAGTCACGACAGGGAACGTCGTCTCAAGCCTTCAAGTGAAATTGTTGTGATAAATAGGCACACGTCGCGCGCAATACGACCCCCCGCGTTGAAGAAACAGTGGGCCATTTGTCACCTGAAGACAGAACTAATTTAATATCCCCCACACGACACCATAATCACACGGATTTAATCTTTAATCCGTTGTCATTCAAGTTATAATCGTGGTTTACCAAATGATGAACTTGGTGTACTTACTCGTAAGACATCACGTGTTGTAATAGAAATCGAGAGTTAAATCTCGATGGGAAGAATTCGATTTTACGATGAGTAGGTGGTGTCCATTAGTTTTAAGTGTTATTTTCACCAAAGCTATTGGAAATCTAACATCAAAGTGAGTTTATGACATTAAAGTGATTTCACATATTTTGGTATGCATCGAAAATTTATCCTTACTATGAGTTGTGAACATTTACATTTTATGCCTCTCGCTCACACCAAAATAAATATGCCAGCACGAGCGCTATTAGCACACTGTCAATTCATGGTAGAATGGTATGCCAGTATTGTTGTTTACTAAATACCTATATAATAAATTTTCTTCGAACACTATTCATATTTTCATGGTTTTACCTAAGATATCTTCGGCTTGTCTCAAGGCTGTCACCAACAACAACAACACAAGTCGAAGTGACAAGCCGAAGATAGAGCAGGGTGAAAAGATCTCGTCACAGTCTCAGTAAAGGCATATCAAGAAAGGCACGACCTTCAGAAATGAAGAGTACGATAAAGAAGAGACCTAAGATATTGTACCAAAATGTTTAACCATGCGTAATGACTTGGACATGCCGACCAAATTTTGAAAGATACTTTGTCACAATCGCCTAACGAAAAAAACGCTTCCTAGATTACGCCATATCACTTAGCACGGTCAGGCGACTTAGCAAATCTAGCAAAAAACCGAAACCAGGAACTATAAGCGTAAGAATCTACGGTCAATGTTAGTATCCACTGAATTAACTGCAAATTAAGCGTGAAAGTAATCTCTAAATCGATTTTAAATGGTAGACCTGCCAGCTTGTCGAATTCTAATACCATTTACATGACGGCCATTTTGTTTTGGCACTTTAACTTTAGAAAAAAAATTGATTGACCAAATTAAAATTTGTCTCATTGTACATATTTGCAGGAAAGTAGACATGTACCCAGTACGTGCAGAAGGACATTTTAAAGGTACCTAACTTTCTATAAGTACCTACATAGTCTTCACACTTCACACACTTGGACTAACTTAAGATTTCTTTACGCATCTGTCTATTTATTCTAGAAAAAATTGAAATTGATATACATACAATCAAGTGAAGCTTTAACAACAGGTGCACCAAAATCAAAAATACGCCTTAGTGCGGGTGCATCTTATTCCTGTGGATTATTTTGATATAAGTATTACTTTGTATTTTTTCACTCGACTATAAGTACCTACAAGAAAAAACTACCTAGGTAGTACGGTCAATGTACGATTGAAGTATCTTGTAACGATGGTTGGTGCATACAATGCATACGTAATGTTTTTAAACGTTTATTAATCAATTATTCTAAACGGCAAAACATATTGCAAATATTAAGATACGAATGATTGATTATATCGACCGTACTTAGTTATCGAGAGTTGAAAGGAACACTTTCTCTGAATCGTTTTTTACTCTTACTGTCTTAGTAGCTAATGTTGATAATCTATTTAATGAATGGAAGTATGTGATAGGATTAGTCGGTGACATTCAAAAGATTTTTGAGGACTTTCTTCTCTGCTTTAGAAGAAACCTGAGTTTTTAAAGGCAGTTTGTTTATCTTAATCGTTTTATTTCAAAGCTTAGCATAGCTTACGTCAGATAAGTTTTTTTTAGTTCATTAGATATTTATAGACGCCTTGAGTGCGATAGATTAGTCTATTCTTTTATTAAATAATTGTCTAAATAACAAGCTATAAATACACCATTTGCCAAATTGGTCGTTTTATAATTGTAGCTTTAGTAAATACTGCCATTTGAAAAGCAATTATTATTTTCACTTTGATCTCTCGATAAACCTGTATTTTGTTTATAAATAAAAAACCGGTTTATCCTAAATAAACTTATCGAAGAACTAGTATTATCGTGTCAACATACCTTGATATTTTTTCTCTACTCCTCACTAGGCGTTCTACAACTGATGCCCAGGATGTGATTTGTAATAGTTGCAATACACATTGAAAGCTAAGAAAATGCAATAAATTGATGCGATGGGTGGAACGCCGCAATGGAAAGCAAGTCATAAGCGATTATCGTAAATATCTGAAGTGTGCTTTAGTCTGGGAAACTTGGTGTTTACAAGGATTTTTTGCTCCGTATTTTATTTGCACTCATTAAGTTAAGTTTTATTAATTGCTGTTTTAAATTAATACCACCTTCTTCTTGAATGTAGTCCGTTGGCCTCTGTTTGTTTGGTTTTTTATTTATTAGTTCGGCGATAACTTACTTTAATCAGAAAATCAGAATATATTATATTCTGTGTTCTAATGGACAAGTACCGTAAAGTCACTTTAGCTGTAGAAATAGAAATGATACCTACCTATATCGCTACAGCATTATTATTCTAGATTTAGGTACCTACCTGACCTGCCCTCAAAGTAGTATATATATGATACATATTTATGGTCTTTTTCATATGAGTATGTAATAGTACATTACTACCGAGGCCGGGAAGTGACTGGTTGCCGGCCGAATATATGTAGACGGCCGAGCGAAGCGAGGCCGGATAGTATTCGGACGGCAACCCGTCACTTCATGGCCGAGGTATGTATAATGCTTTTCTCAAACATGCAATGAAATGAAACAAAAAATGTATCTTCTTTCTAAGAAATTATAAGTCAACTACATAACTAAGTCTTTGAAACACAACAAAAGTCAAATACGACACCGACACCTCATTTTTTTTAAAGATTGACCTGTTTGAAAGTTGCATTAGCGGTATTAGACGACACGGTCGGTTGGGTCCAATTAATCGCATGCAGTGATCGGGGCCGACGGATCGCACCGTATAATACTGCTTTTTAAATATTATTTTGAATAGTTATTGTACATTTATTTTAAATGATATAATTTAGATACCTAATTATAACTGCAAAAATTTGTAATCATTTTTTTTAATACTAATATTACTTACAGATAATTATTGGCCAAAAGCCAAGATGCCTGGTCACAACCCTATGTCAAATGAAAATTTTAAAAAAGAGGCACTTGCCGGCCTAGGCCGGCAACGAGGTACTTCCCGGCCACTTTTTAGGCACGTAACTACAACATTTCATTGCATGTTTGAGAAAAATCGTTTATCAGGGTAGGTACTTAGGTTAACATTTTTTATCTATGATGCGAAAGTTTTTAACTTCTACCGTATTTACTGTAAATCTGACTTCATGTTTATTTATTTTCTTTGAAAATATAATTATAATAAATGTTAACAGCGAACGTTTCCTGCGTTTATGGCGCCTGATTGGGGTTTTGCAAAATCTCAGCTAATGTCGGCCAATTAAGTGAATGTAGGGAGAAGTGGCCTGGGTGGGTACACTGGGTACCGCTAGGTTTAAATAATTAAAAATAATATATTCGTTTCACTCGAAGATCTCTCCATAATAATATTCTACTGCATGAGTACATGTAAATACAGTAGTATTTTTTAGGTACGTATTATTTGACTACGTCCTCGTCGATCAACTTATTGTAAATAACATTGTTTATTATCATTTCTGTACATATCTTAATTAATTTGACAATGTATATAGGTACACTTAATGTATTTTTAAGACATAATTTTTTGCTTTACACGTCGGCGAGGAGACAAACGCACGATTTTTTTATATCTGCTAAATTAATGGTTAAAGAAAAAAGTAATAATATAAAAAATATCGAATGCTACACCCGCGCTCATCAGTTATGAGATTGTACAGTCGACAAAAAAGTCTCCTTTACAGCTCACAAGTGCAAACACGCTACAAACACGTGCAAACAAGTGCAAACACGTGCAAACGTGCACGTGCAAACACAGCGTGACGCGACAGCATGAGCGTTCGTTGCAACCGAGTTTCTATGTGTATCGCGCATCCGTGGTAAGATGTTTGCACTTGTGGGCTGTAAAGGAGACTTTTTTGTCGACTGTACATCCCGCGGAAATGTGGGGGTCGCGGCTTCTTAAATGCCAAAAACCTCCACAACCGTGAGGTGTACAATCTTAGAAACTATTTTCTTAACAATGAGTGCGGGATGCATCGAGATGTGGTGGCAGTAGATCGGAACCTCACGCCGCTTTCCTTGGCAAAAGAGAACTGGCGCAAACCTGTGGTACTAAGCACCGAGGACCGCAAGGCGGTATGGAAGAGCAAGGAGCTACACGGGCGGTTCCACAAAGCCCTCACGGGACCTGATGTAGATCTGCTCGCGTCGGTGAACTGGTTACGATTCGGGGACCTCTTCGGAGAAACCGAGGGTTTTGCCTGTGCAATTGCTGACGAGGTTATCATGACGAATAACTACCGGAAATATATCCTGAAGGACGGTACGGTCGACATTTGTCGGGCATGCCGCCGTCCCGGTGAGTCACTCAGGCATATTATTTGTTCTCAGATTGCTAACACCGAGTACTTGCACAGACACAACCTCGTAGCCAGGATTATACACCAGCAGCTTGCTCTTCAATACGGCCTTGTGGGCTTCGAAGTGCCGTACTATAAGTACACACCTGCGGCAGTTCTCGAGAATGGTCGTGCCACGCTCTATTGGGATCGATCTATCATCACGGACAGGACTATTGTAGCCAATAAGCCTGATATCGTGCTGATAGATCGATCGCAACGCCGGGCAATGCTCATCGACATCACCATCCCCCATGACGAGAACCTCGTGAAGGCCGAGAAGGACAAAGCCAGTAAATACCTTGACTTGGCTCACGAGGTGACCGACATGTGGGAGGTTGATTCGGCGATCATTGTACCGATAGTTGTTTCTGCGAACGGTCTCATAGCGAAGAGTCTCGATCAACACCTCAAGAGGCTCTCGCTAGGTGGTTGGATCAAGGGTCAGATGCAGAAGGCGGTAATCCTGGACACGGCGCGCATAGTCCGGCGGTTCCTCTCCCTGTAGCCCTAACCACCGGCAGCTTGGGCCCGCTCCGCTGCCGGCGGCCCTCCAGGTTAGGTTTTTTATAATGTGTTTATATGTTTTGTATTGTTTTTGTATGTTGTATTGTATTTTACTTTTATAATCATATAAAATGCCTAACCCAGGAAGAAAGATGAATAAAGTGAATAAAAAATATTAAGAAAGCAAAATAAAATATTTATTTATCAACTTTAAACTTGACAGTTGAGATCGCTTTCTTAAAGCGCCTTTAAAAGATTAACAATAATGAAGGTAGACTGATAACCACGTGAAGGTCGCTCGAGTCTGCGAGATACGGGTGATGTAGGACCGGTCAAGGTGGCAATCTTTGAGGGAGGCTTACGTTCAGCAGGTGACGACTTTCGGCTGATATGATGATGATGAATTGATGATGATCATTAATCATTAAACTGCTAATAGTCATAACATGTCGGCGCAATAATTTCAATCTCTGATTGGTGAAATCAATTGCAACGAAACATTTATCGAATCAATTACAGTCAATATCTGTTGGATAAGAAATGTAAATGATCACTTTCCTCTTAGGTTCTGTATGACGTAATTATAGTATGGCTGCTTAGGATTTCAAACGATACTTACATATAAGATTTACCCCCTTATTCATAAACGTCTGCTAACTTAACAAGCCGCTAATAATTGTTTGTCCCTTTTGCTCTTATGGACACATTGTTAAGACCGAAAGGGACAAACAATTATTAGCGGCTTGTTAAGTTAGGAGACGTTTATGAATAAGGGGGTTAGTACTGTTAGTAGATAAGCCTTATAGAAAATGTTTTTTGTGCTTATGTAGAAACTAGCCCTAACTAAATGGATGGAGTGTGGTGACTTGGTGACTAGAAATGGCGTTTCATCCATATGGCCAACTACCACGAATTGTGAAATTCGTAAGCAAAATTCATCTCCGTCACTCCAACGAAGGCATCATTAGAGTGACAGAGACAAATCCTCGAAATTTGCGAATTTATAAGTTCGCGGTAGGGCCGAAAACAGCTGACGACCTGATTTTCGCCTTTTCAATTTTTGACCACCTCGTTTTGATCTGTTTATCAGTACAGCAAAGGTGGTACGAATGAATACAAACGATTCTCCTCCTGGAGTAGGTATGTGTGGCTGCCCCGGCTACTCCCGCGTTTCCGCTACTGCAGCTGTGGCCGGGTCGCATCCCAGGATGGTGGGACGGTCGTTGCACCGTCATTTGAGAACGGTGTTGAGAGGCTGACGGTGGTACGGAATTAAAACAACTAAGCACACAGAAATAGAGTGCCTACGTTATGCCCGGTTCACATTATTCCAGTAGCATTCCAGTCCAGCAATCCAATCCACCACTGGAATGCTACTGGAATAATGTTAACCGACACTCCACCGATGATCCACCAATATATCGGTCGTTGGCATCCAAAAGGTTACAGTCAAAATATTCTTTATTCAACTAGGCCCAGCAACGAGCGCTTTTGAATCGTTAGACTAAATTGCAAAGTAAAAAAATCTACTTTCGGTTCTAATGTACTTCTTAAAACGTGCTATCTGTCAACTCATGTTACCGTTTGGATTTGACTTTTGCCACGTAACTAACTTTCTATCCATCTCACTCGTACCACTGCCTTGCGAGCGTGATGGATAGCAAACAAGTTGCCAATCACGGCGTTAATCTCATGTTAGAGCTACTGCTACTGTCACACGAAGTGACAGATGCCCAAAATTTACTTTTTCCGAAGTTCGCGGTATAGGAACTGCAAAGACGATCAATCAGTTTCACCCAGTAATCAATTATTTAACATCAAACCCTCGCTTTGTCCACCCGTATGACTGTACTTTCTATGGACTCAGCCTTATTATAAAACATCTACTTCTGTCAGGGCTCAAATATTCAGTTATTTCGTTTTACTAACTGGGCTGTTAACGAAAAGCTGTTAGAATCATGACTACTAATGTACATTGTACAAAATCTCATTATTGTAATTTGTGTACGTATACAGATAGGTTTTACTTCACATTTTATACCTTTATACCCTTATTCATAAACGTCTGCTAACTTAACAAGCCGCTAATAATTGTTTGTCCCTTTCGGTCTTAACAATGTGTCCATAAGAACAAAAGGGACAATCAATTATTAGCGGCTTGTTAAGTTAGCAGACGTTTATGATTAAGGGGGTTAGAGGATTAAGTTTGTGTGATTTTAGATCGACCCTTATGCTATCTAGGCCCTAGATGGTACAGGCTTTCTAGATTCTGCGCCAATGTTGTTTCTATGACTTTGATAAGTAAAAAAGTTAAAAGGATGTACATCCTTTACATAAGCACATACATTTCCTAGTATAAAATAATTATAGTCTGCATTTCACAACACTCAGGGCCATTTCACTTGGAAATTGTGGTATTTTGTTAAAGACCAATATATTCTAATAAAATAATTGTATAAAATATCAATATGTGGTTTCTACGAACTTTGTTCCATTTTGAAAATAATTGCGTCGATAGTTCAAAATATTACACACGAAATTTTTTAACCCTATCTGCATAATGTAGGTCACACTAAAGTACGAAAAACACCGACCACAGGCATTTTAATTTAATCTAGATTAGTTACAGTTAAAGTCGTCTTTCCTACAAGGCAAATAAAATATCCGCGTTAAACAACCGACAGTAATAATTTTCTATCACTCAACGATCAAACTTAATTCATAGCCGTTGATTATAGTAAAGTAGTAATAACAGCATCGTCTTAGCCATGGATGTAATTTAGTTAAGCTTTTTGTGGGAAGTAAAAAGTTCAGTACCATAACACTTCAGCGCGGAACCAGTATCGCAATGTGGAGTATCCACTGAGGCGTGGTAAGGCTTGAGCGGGTTGGCAATCGAGTATAAACGGACAGTGTACAGTAGTACGTTCGAAGCAGTTCATGAATTATGTATGAAGCGCCGGGCACACTGTCTAGCGGCAGTCTAGTCGACGCAGTCAACGGCAGGCCTACTTTCTCAGACGAAATCACGTCATGTATTTTTTTTGGTCGCAACAATAACTGAACTAAGCGATTGTAATCGTGTTCTCCGATAGGTTGGTACTATAGATTGCTTTCATTACAGTGTTCTTTTGAATTGTTCTACAATTGATTTTGCTTTCTATTATGCGTTTCGGTATTGCAGTTCTTATTTTTATTCAGACTACGTTAAACTAAAGGTGTATTTGTAATACAAAAGTTGACTAATGCTAACCTTTTTTTGTGCTTATCTGCGACTACTAGCTACTATACTAGGGAGTACGAGCGTGATGCAACGTTACAAAAAGCGACTTATCGCGCGTCAGATTAGCGTGCTTATAGGTACTTATACTTATAGGGATGCTGAGGTATTGTGGTAGTAAAGCATAAGTCTAGCTCGTAAATTCGACTATAGTTCGGGGCTCCTACCCTGTTGTTTTAATAGTCGTCGGTGTTTGAAGAAGTGATTAAATCAGAAACGGAAGTGCGGGCCTACCACGACCTTCGAAATCCGCAAATTTCGAGAATTTATCTCTCTCACTCTAGTGACCCTTCGTTGGAGTGACAGAGAAAAGTTCTCGAAATTTACGAATTTCGATTTTCGCAGTACCTACTGCTCTTCAGAACTTAACAGACCGCTGAGTATCGTTTGTCCCTTTCACTCTTATAGACATATTGGTAAGATCGAAAGACACAAACAATACTTACTCGTAGAGATTTGCTAAGTTAGCATACGTTATGAATAAGGGTGTGCGTGGTGTAAGGTCCGACCGAGACCCATATTTTAGTCTCGGCCGAGACCGAGAATAGATTTGATTTTCGGCCGAGACCGAGACCGAGACCGAGACTTGGTAGAAAGGATAAAAAGCTTATAAATTACATTAAAAAATCCCTAGCAAATACCTATAGTAAGTCCAACGTCAAACTTAAAACAGCAATTTTTTTGGATATTTTCTATTTATGTAGTTACCCCAAAAAACCGGTATTCGAATTTTAGGTATTTTTATCGATAGTATGATAGGGGTCGCTTGCTCTAAATTATTCCTTCCGTTCATTTCAAGCCAGTTCATGTCAATATGACTCCAATAAAATCGCAGTAAGTTCGCGAGATGGGCGTCAAGCTCGCCAATTACAGCTCATTACGAATCTCGGCCACGGCCGAGAGTCCCGGCCATTTTTGGCCGAGAGCCGAGAGGGATATCTCGGGTTTTTTTCGCGTGTGAACCCCGGAAAGTGCACATTGTCGGAAAGCGTTCTTCCCGTATAAAAATATAATTACGTGGTAGTTAGTGTTGTGTTGGTGCTGTATTTGTCGCTATTGTGTGTGCAACCCATATCTAACATCAGGTAAGCAGAATTACGAGGGGAAGGTGGCAAATACTTCTATGTGAAGTACTTGCCACCTTAACCGTGACGACATGGCGTCGTCTAACCCTTTTGACCCCGGGAGACCCCCGGACGACCCTTTAGTTTTTACGAATCCGCCGTCCCCTGCCGTTCACATGGAGATAGTATCAACTCCTCTCAAAAGAGACCGCAATGATTCAAAATCGGATGATGAAGCTCCCTGTCCTAAACAGTTAGTTATACCGAACGAGGACTCGAACGACAACAACGCAGACACCTACGTTCAGGAATCGCAGTTCCCTCTCTCTCAATTTCAAAGCACTCCAGAGCAGGAAACCGCGGGAGGTTCGCCCGGACCATCTCAAAATCCCCTGTCCCCTATGGACGATATGCATAACCCCCCCATGACTTCTACCAGTTCTGTGAAATCCCCTTCTGTCCCCCACAGAAACAAATACCTGATGTCAGACATAGGTCCATATGTAGTTCATGTAACTAAGGATTCCTCAGAAACCTATCTTAATCAAGTAAAGTTCGGCCAACTACTTTATCTTAGCGGTGTGAAGGGTATCAAAGAAGGTGGCGTTAAGAAAGCTGGACGTAACAAGATGTCTGTTGAATTTCTCACTGTTGACAGTGCCAATTCCTTTTTAAATGCACAATTAGCTGAGGGTTATAAAGCGTTTATCCCAACTTTCCATATCACACGCACAGGAGTTGTTAAATTCATTCCTAAGGACTTCACAAATGAGGAGCTCCCACCCCTTCTAGTTTCACCTCAAGGTTTCGGCAAAGCCGTAAAGGCTCGCCGCATCAATTACAAAACTAAGGACCCTAATGATGGTGCAATCCAATGGATGCCTTCTGAAAAAGTAGTGGTTACCTTCGATGGTCAGGCCCTCCCTACAAGAGTATTTCTATTTCATTGTTCACTGGAGGTGGAACCGTATAACCTCCCCACGATTCAGTGTTTCAAATGTCTTCGCTTTGGCCACGTCAAGGCCCACTGCCGCTCTCGTCCTCGATGTGCCAAATGTGCCCAGCCACATGAGGCAACTGAATGTAATGTTGAAGAAGGAAATGTTTCGTGCCTCCACTGCCTAGGTCGACACTTGGCAACTGACAAAAATTGTATAGAGTTTAACAGGCAAAAAAACATAAAAATCATGATGGTAGAGGAAGGTATATCCTACTCTGAAGCTGAGAAAAGGCTCCCTAAATCTAAACCACTTTATAGTACTGCTGTCCAGGCCCCCTCTACCACCCAGGTTCCTATCTCCTATAAAAAAACGACAGTTTCTCTGAGGAAGCCTCACGCTCCTCTGTCCCCCAGTTATGACCGTAGGGCACATAATGATATTATTTCCGGTTTTAACATGCCCCTTCCGGGCAATGGAGTTTGTCTGTCTGACGAAAACCAAAATCCAGGCCCCCAACCTCAAGAGCCACCTCCATCGAGGCCCCTCAGCACTGAAACAAATATTGTGCATATAATCTCTTCATTTGTATCTCTAGCTGTAGACTTTTTGTTGGAAAATAATCTATTACCGTCCAACGTTGCTGATTACTTGAAAGTTCTCTCCTCTATTCTACCTAAAGGGTAACATGGCCATTACAATTCTACAATGGAATATCAGAAGTGTTAACAAGAATAAATCGGATTTACTTTATCTATGCAATCATTATAAGCCTTCTGTCATTGCTCTTTCTGAAACCTGGCTAAAGCCATCCACTCCATTTCGCTTACAGGGTTATACCTGCCTCAGACAGGACTGTCCTAAAGGATCTGCAGGGTGCTCCCTTCTTGTTAAAAATGGTCTAGATTTCCAACAAATTTGCCTCCCAAATAATCCTCAGATGTTTGTGACGTCCGCTCGGGTCGGAAATGTCTCCGTCCTCTCAGTGTATATCCCCCACCCGTCCCCTAGGTTAATTTCGTCTTTCTGGTCTCTGCTTTCTAATATTCCTCCCCCTATTCTTGTTTTAGGTGACTTCAACTCCCATAGCCCCCTGTGGGGTTCCCTCTCCACTGACCCCTCGGGTCGTAAAATAGTCGAACTTCTAGACCAAAACAATCTCTGCGTCTTAAACGACGGTCGCTCAACTCGCCGAGTCTCACCGACCCAGAACCCGTCGCCGGTGGACCTGTCCTTTTGCTCTCCAGCCTTAGCTCCTGTATCGATTTGGGATGTCTCCCAATTGGCCTATGGAAGTGATCATCTTCCTATCACCATCTCTCTCTCTACCGATTGCCCCCTGCCATCTCTTAGCTCTCCTCTTCAAAAATTTAACCTTTTAAAAGCTGACTGGTCGCTGTTTTCTTCCTCAATAAGTAATAAAATTGTCAATCTCCCTGTCGTATCGTCTTCAAATTGTCTCGAGGTCTATTCCCTTTTCCAAAATTATGTTCTGGCTTCAGCTGAGGAATCTATCCCTTTGAAAAAATGTGGAGCTAAAAACCGACTGCCCTCCCTCCCTTGGTGGGACTCAGATTGCACCTCTGTAGTCAAAGAACGCAAAATTGCGGAAAAAAAATATTGCAGTAATATGACTAATGAAAATTTTATTTTATATAAACAAATACAAGCTAAATGCAAGAAAGTACTTATAAAAAAAAAAAGAAATGGATGGAATAACTTTTGTGAGTCTGTATCTCCCTCCACTCATCCCACCTTGGTCTGGAACAAAATTAGGGCTTTCCGTCGTGCGGGCTCCTCTGCCTCAGCCGCGCCTATTACATCATTTTCTAATAACCCTCTTTGGCTTGACGACTTTCTTGACAAACTGGCTCCCCCTTATGCACCAACTCTTTCTGAAATTCCTTCTCCTGACCCTTCTTTCCCCCATACCCCAGATAAATTCCTTTCAAATCCCTTCTTTTTGTCTGAACTTCAATGTGTACTAGAATGTCTAGTTGATTCCTCACCAGGCCCTGATGGTGCCGTATACTCTTTTATTTCCAAAGCCGGTCCTGAGGCAGTTTCTTGTTTCTTATCCCTAATTAATTGCTTTTTCGATAATGGCATTGTGCCAAACTCCTGGAAGGAACAGTACGTAATCCCCATTCTGAAACCAGGCAAAAATGCAGATCTTGCGTCTTCATATCGCCCCATTGCTCTCTCATCTACTTTATGTAAAATAACTGAGCACCTTCTGAAAAATCGACTAGATTGGTATATTGAAAAAAATAACTTACTATCTCGATTTCAATTTGGCTTCCGAAAGGGTAAAGGTGTTTCCGATAGCCACGCTATTCTGTCAACAGACTTAAGACTTGCTTTCTCCAGAGAGGAATGTGTTGCAGCTGTATTCTTAGATATTTCCTCTGCTTATGACAATGTAATACTCTCGGTCCTTAAAAATAAGTTGTTGCAAATAGGAATTCCTTCAAAGGTGGCTTGCTTTGTTACCAACCTCCTCTTGGAAAGGACAATTATGCTGAGATGGCAGGGTAATATCATAGGTAAGAGATGTCTATGGAAGGGCCTACCCCAGGGTTCGGTTCTCAGTCCTCTCCTATATAACTTATATACAATGGATCTAGACAAATCGGTTAACTTACACACTAGGATTCTACAGTATGCCGATGATCTAGTTATTTATTGCAATGATAAATCCCCACAAACGGCCACAAACAAAATTAACAAAGCCCTTGCTTCTCTTCAAACTTGGCTTACATCTCATGGTCTTTCTCTCTCTCCTGTTAAAAGTTCGGCAATTGTCTTCTCCAGAAGCAAGCGTCCAGCTCAAAGTCTATTCCTATATGATGGTGAATCAATCCCTCTAGTAGACTCGGTGAAGTTCTTAGGAGTCATTTTTGACCGCCAGCTTAAAGGAGTTCAGCATCTAAATTATGTAGCAAAAAAATGTGAAAAAAACATTAATTTACTCAGAGCCCTCTCAGGGGTTTGGTGGGGTGCTCATCCTTACTCCCAAAAACTATTATACAACGCCCTTATTAGATCCCATCTAGATTTCGGCACCTTCATATTCGAACCTTGCAGAAAAGATGCCCTAAAAATTCTTGACAAAATACAATTAAAGGCCCTTAGAATTGTATTAGGGTGCATGAAAAACTCCCCAACAAAGGCTATCCAGTTGGAATGTGTGGACCCCCCCTCTTGATCTCAGACGGAGACTCCTAGCAGATCGATTCTTATCTCGCATAATTTCTTTAAAAACGCACCCCCTCATCCCCAAATTGAAATTGTTGCAAAATTTATGTAACTCTAAACCTTATTGGCGCAAAAAGTCTAGACCTAACCTAGTTCTCAGCCTAGAGAAAATTTCAGCTCTAAGAGCCCCTATCCAAAGATATTCCTCTCTCCCCTTATATTTGATCCCATTCGAAGCACTTATTCACTCCCCTGTTATTATCTCAGATTGCGGCATAGACAAAACCTCGCGTCATGCAAATTTGGATTTCCTTCAATTTACATCAGAAAAATTCCCAAATTACATTTTATTCTATACGGATGCCTCTAAACTATCTGATCAGGGATGTGTCGGCTGTGCGGTGGTTTGTCCCTTCCTAAATCTTACATTCAAATATAAACTCCCCCCTGAATGTTCAGTGTATACAGGGGAATGCTTGGCCATATGGATGGCAATCAACTATATTCTTTCCCAAAATTTACCCAAAAGTGTTATTTTCTCAGATTGCCTAAGTGCCATTCAGGCTATTTCCTCCCGTCCTTTTTTGAATTGTACCCGTAGTTTTTTGATTGCCCAAATTAAAAATTCTATTTTCTCATGCCATTCAGCTAACTTAGACATATCACTAGGGTGGATCCCGAGCCACTGTGGCATCGTTGGTAACGAACTAGCGGACCTGGCTGCAAAAGACGCTGTCCTGCGCGGAGATGATACCCATTTTAAAATTTTCCCCCCAGATTTGACTTGTATCCCGACCAAAACTCTGTTTAGACAATGGTCCTCACGATGGAAATCCTCCAAAAAATGCTCGTACTCTTACATACAACCTTCGATCCCCTCTAGACCGTGGTTTTTCAAAAATCGGTCCCTCTCAAAAAGGCACACCAGCACCATTATTAGACTTCGCTTAGGCTTCTATTCTTCGCCAGAACTCTTACATCGCTTCAAATGCAGAGATTCCCCCATGTGCAATTGTGATATGGAAGTAGGTACATTAGATCATATTTTATTTAACTGTCCACTCAATTCTCCTTGTTTTAATTTGTATTCTGTCTTAACAAAACTAAAATTCCCGCTTCCTATTAAATCTTCTACCCTACTTTGTTCAATCGAAAATAAAAAAATATTTCGGATTTTAGCTAGGTTTCTGAGGAAAAATAATATTGTGCTATAGTACTCTTATAGTGTAACGGATTATTTCACCTGTGCTGTCTGCATTTGAACTAAACACTAACCTTTGTTTTACTTAGTTATAACAAATCGTGTAGTGCTTCCAAGTTCTGTGTGGGCGTAGGTATATGTTTGTGTCGTCCTTCTATGTTCACAGGAGCAGCCTCACTCACTGGACATTGGCAAAATTGCGCCAACTAGTTTGGCCAGACTGCCATTTAATTAAAAGAAGAAGAAGAAGAAGGATATCTCGGCTCGATTTTTGGCCGAGAATGCCGAGACCGAGACCGAGACCGAGATCTCGGTCGGACTTTAGCGTGGTGTCTGCTAACTTTTAAATTATTCCTACTACAAAAAAACTTGGTTAAAATTTGACAAGCGTAAGGCAATGGTCTCACCGCGAGTAGTTCATAGCTTAGTAGCTCGCGGTGAGACCAGTGCCTTAGTGACGGAAAATAGTTATGTATGAAGCTATAATTTTATTAAGTGATTTATAACGTTGATAATAAAAAATATTTTAAATATAACCTCCTTGTAAATACCAGTAATAACTTGTTAAAAGCACAGCAGATATGAAACGAAAATACAAAAAATAGAGTGATGGAAGAAATTGTTTGTTTTCCCGTAGTGATGCTCACTGTTGCTTGAGAAAAGAGTAAACACATAAACTTGACGTTGTTTTTCTAACCAACCGGTAAGGGGTCGACAGTGCCTATGTTACACAAAAGATCTAAGTTGCATAGTTAAACTGTTAATTGGAAGGTAAGTTGGGGTAAGATATGAAACGGTTTCTTGGATTGGGTAAGGCAAAATGCTACCAGCAGATGCTAGGCCGACTTTTTGTCTTTCTCCATTCTGAAAACCTTTTCATCTTACCCCAACTTACCTTACCTAATAGTTTAACCCCCTTATTCATAAACGTCTGCTAACTTAACAAGCCGCTAATAATTGTTTGTCCCTTTTGCTCTTATGGACACATTGTTAAGACCAAAAGGGACAAACAATTATTAGCGGCTTGTTAAGTTAGCAAACGTTTATGAATAAGGGGGTAAGTATACAAGTACCTATACTAGCCAGAGACCGACTAATGGTTCTGATCTAAGCACCCAATGTTTTACCCTATAATTCCGAACAACGTAGAAAAACCTTGTATTCAATTCAAATACGTCGTTGAGTACCTACTGCTAAATCTGTCTGTTACCATTAGAAAACAATAAAATAGTGCTACATTATGGATACCTATTTCTTTGAACGCTTTTAGTGTTCGCATTTTCTGTAAAAATCAAGCATACATCCAAGTCAGTTATCTGAAAATGCAATTCAAAATCGAACCCGTTTCAATTAAGGTTACCAACATTTTAGAGTTAAGTGAGTAATTGCTAGTTCGGCGATCATTGAACCGCCAGTATCTGCGGGCAACGGGTCGGCAACTCGGCACACTAATTTAATTTCGTCGGCACAGTTAAACGGAGGATGCGATTTGGGATCCAGGTTGATGGGAAAGTGTCGAGGACTATATGACCTAGAATATTTTAGTTCGCACATCGCACATGACTTTGACTAATGCGAAACGCAACAACGAAACAATTCTTTCGCAACTAAAAATTCAAACCCGACTGTCAACAATATGCCCCAAAAATACTTGCATATTTCGGTCACATGATGAGAAGAAAGATGAAACTGTGAAAACATTTGTAGTACTTGAGGAAACAGAAGAACTCAACCTTCTAAGAGTTTTGTTCTGATGTGAACTTGTGAGAGATGGGATAGATGGAAGCCGACGGAGGCAAATCATACACTTTAAGTAAATACAAAGGTGATCACGATCCTCAGCCATGAGGGATCGACCACTGTGAGAAATTACTAAAAGAGTATCGCAATTACTACCAGTATCAATTAACTTGTTGCAATGGGATTTAGGAGTGGGCGATTAAGGGCTGTTCCGCCGTCGTCATGCTTGCTATAGAAAATGAAGTATCAGATGCATTATCCTGGATTCCATCCATTGCCACTTGAAGCCAACCTTGACTGTGTCAAAAGATTACAGATTCATTCATATAGGATTTTTTTTTCAATAATTCTAAGTTATGAATTACTATATTTTAAATTTAAACCAACACCGCTTTATCTTTGGAACAAACTTGATTTAATGTATTTAACACATGTATTACGTTTCATTTACAGATGATATAGGAAATGTATAGCGTATAGGTATTTATTCTTCAAAAAGAAAGAAAGTTCCAGAAGCAGTAGGTAGCTAAATTTGACATCAATATCATGCTGAAACTATGTAATTATGAAAAAAAACATAGGCGCTTCAGAACTCCCAGTAGTTCTCGTTAACTAAGATTGATTTAGCGCCCACACGTGTTAGGTACCTTCAGAAATGAGATTCCATTTCCACGTAATCGTCTACGTTAGAGACCGAGTTAGATTCCAACATCCTCTTCAGGACTCAAGGATCTCACGAGGCATCTTCCTGCATCTATTATCTTGGCTTACCGAGCGCAAGCAAAAATTACCAACAGCAGTAAACGAATTATCAGTAGCCGTATCATGAGCTGCCGCTTCGTAATTAACGCGCTTACTTTCTATCTGGCTCGCACTCACTAATACGCGACGAGAGGGGTGGATAGAAAGTAAAGGCGCGTTAGTATCGTAGCGGCAGCTCATGGTAGGGCTACAGGCAATCACAGACATAATGTATAGCTTACGGATTAGCTAATAATACAATATTCTATGGGAATATTCTGCTGAATGTGCATTGTGTTTGTACATTTGGCCGAAGTTAGCGACCGAAGAATAGGGGGATTGGATGAGGGTTAACTAGCATATGGAGCTCTGTGATTCGAAGTCAATATTCGTACAGTAAAAGTACTAACTTTGTAGTTCATGTGGTAATGCTAAGGACACAGGTCAATTTTTTTTTTTTTTGTTTTTTTTTTTTTCAGGTCAAATTATACTGGCTAGATTAGAGAGGGCTAGCGCAGTACATTCGGTAAGCGATGCACCGTTGTCTGCGCGAGCGCCGGTACGGTGGCGGAACCATTCTAATTGTGTCCTGGACAACCAAGGTCGGATCAATCCGGAGATTGCTCAGGATTGGGGAGCGACAGCAAAATAGTGCGGCTTTCAGTTCAGTTGTGTAGGTTTCAGCTTCTATTGCAGTAAAAGGGTATAAGTAGAACATGGTCCCCATTGTTCACGAATTTTAAATTTACGTAGATATTCGTTTGTTTTTAGTGAAATTTTCCAGTTGCTGAAGGAAGTTGGTGCAGATTTGTTTTGATTTGAAAAACTGCATTTTATTAAAATAGACAGTGAACATCCACATGTCTATGTAGTCGACTGCACTTAAAATTTTAGCATATTAAGTATAATATGTACGTATCTACATTCTTTGCTGTAGGTGCAAATCTCCGCGTAACCACCATAAGCCGCCTTCTGCTATATTCATGAAAAACAAAGAATAGGTTAGGGTATCTTAGTTATTCTACAGTCATTTGCATAAAACGGTATACATCTTAAGACGCTGAATTACAAATTATGACTATTACGAGAAACTATAATATTAAAAGTTATGATCGTGTAATTAGACGGAAAAATAAAGCTTACGCGTTTATTCACTCATGGCTCATGGCTTATAAGTGTTCCAATAGTAAAATTTCTTTAAATAACAAAATACACCGAATTAATTGAGTTGCGGTTAGTACGTTCACTCTTGACTTTGTTTCGGTATTTGTATACGAATATTACGAGTATATGAAGATTGATTTGAATATTTTGTCAACAAATTATCTCGGGTGACGCGCAGTCCCAACGAGTTAGGAGTCAGGACGTCCTTATCCTGATATTCAACCTAACATCGTAGCGGCGGTCGATTTCATTTCAGATTAGAAGTCAACGTTCTGAACTTGCTTTTCTTATATTAATATCAAAGGCTCAGTAAATAATATTATGGAACAATCTTAAATAACTCAACCTAGTTCTACGGTAAGCTGGCTTGTGTTGTGGGTACTAAATACTAAGCGACAATATGTATACCTACTCGTAATACATAGATGCACATAATTAATCCTTAAATGCATAGTGCATATATATGCATAGTGATGTATATATGTATCATGAATTCTGGACCCTATTAACAGCATGCCCGTATGCTTAGACACGGATCCGTGCGTGGGAATTTCAATCTATTGTTTTAAGTGTCAAGGTCATTTTTACAGTAACATAATTTGACAGCCGCATACGAGGGGTTAACAGCAACTTTTTGTCAATATCAAAAGGGTTAAATGAGAAGAAAGCAATCTTGATTTCCTGAGCTACATACTCCGTCCAATCAAATGTTAATTAATTTAAAGACAATATATGTATATGATCTGTTTTTTTTTTCAAACTGAAACAAAAACAATCTGACTAAGCCTGCAACTGAGCGACATAGACTCAGAAAAGCTGTTTCTCCTGAAACATTTTCCCGATTATGACAGGAATAGTTGTTTACAATCACATGCAGATAACTGCTAATGGAAATGGAGTTTCTATACAGACATTCAATAGGTTACTATTACTCCACCGACGGGTAAAGTGACCATAAACATTAGAACACGTCTGTATTGTGAAGGCGGTACGGTACATATTTATGAGCACTTGTACAATACAAGTTTATGTTAGTAACGGGCGTCTATTGAAAAGCTTCGCCAACTTTGGCATCCCACTGCAAAAGTATGTCATGCAAGTTTGCCTTATTTTGCCAAGACTATTTAAAGGGGGCTCCCCATCTGTCGATTAGGTAATGCTCGGTATTAGCCGCCACGTGATAACGGCAGTAATAGTCGACTAAGAGAATGAAGTGTCACTGACCATGAATTTATTGAAGATTGATAATGATAAATAATAAATATCTTGGGACATATTACACAAATCGACCTAGTCCCACGGTAAGCTCAATTAAGGCTTGTGATGTGAGTACCAGGAGACGATATATATAATAGATAGATACATATTATAGTTACTTGAATACATACACAGCCACGACCAAGGATCAAATATTTGTGATAAATAAATACACAAATAATGCCCTTGCCAGGACTTGAACCCGGAACCTCCGGCTTCGTAGGCAGTGTCACTACCAACTAGGCTACAGAGGCTGACAAATTGACCATGGGTAGCAGCGTCCTCATTGCCCCCCACAGGATCCGCGCCTGCCTGAATTGAATAAACATAATTTTGATAGAAAAATTGTTAAGATTTCGACATATGGGGTGGCGCCCTAATACACCATAAAGGTTCTTTGCCAGCAGGCCAAGTTACTAGCACTTATAATTTAATCAAAACTGCAGGGATCCGATCTCTCGATAGCCATAAAATTGACACAATATCCAAGGACACAAATATATTGCTGGAGTTATTAGGTTAATGGGATGCAGTTAAACGAAGAAACAATATTTACACCGTCTATGTTTAGAGAAAGTAGATATTAATCAGGATACGTCGGTAGGTTTCTGCAGACGATGTTATGACTATAACCTTACAGTAAGTAGTTATGTTTTTTATTTATTTATTTATCATAAAGTAAAAACTTACACTCGCGGTCGATGAATACGGGTCAGGTGGATTTTTTCATAGAAAATACTGGAAACATGCTGATTACAAATACTTAAAATAAATATTTATAATACGAGTGGAACCGTTTTTAACACCAGATTGTATTGGAATTTTCCTGAAGTTTTCACCCGATCTGAAAAACACGGAACTGTATCGTCAGATGACTCCGTAGATATAAAAACAGCAACTCATGATTAAAAAACTCGTATTACCGTACATTTTAGGTGGTTTTCTTAAACGGTCTAAATTTTTGTTTCTATAAACCGACCTAACGACAATTTTAAAGCTTTTTTAGATTTATTAATAAATTTAGGGAAATTCCAATACAACCCGATTTAAAAATATATTTTACCTACACTATAAATATTTGGAAAAAATCACCTGACCCGTATTCATTGACCGAGTGTGTAGTTGGTTGGAAAGAATTACAAATTTTCGCCAAACCGAGGACAGTTTGTTGGCGAACTTAACACCAGTGGCCTATACCACAAAACTTTACAAGCGTACAATTCTACAAAATTGTATAAATTCCCATACAAAAAGTTGACAATTTTGTAGAATTGTACGCTTGTAAAATTTTGTGGTATAGGGGCCAGTTGAACTGTATGTTTCCCAAGTACGAGTAGCAAGAACCCCCTAAAGCCAGCCATGCCATATATTTACCTAGCGATTGAGAAATAAGCCGTAAATCACATAAAAAATCCAACCTCTTCTTTTAGTTACAAACTTTTAGACGACACAATAGAGGCCAGGGGGGTTACAATGACGTACTAATGTGGTTCAGTTAGGTCGAGAGAAAGGGACAAGGCTATACAAGTCGTATATCACTGGCATTAGAGCGTTATGGTAACCCTCCTGCTCAGATATTTGTGAACACTCTGACCGCTCCAGTATATCTGATAGCTACTGTAAATTAAGCCTGCACAGTAATATGCCAGTTGGTCTAACCCGTTCAAGATACTAGGTAAAAGCCGTATTTTCACTGTTTACGTTTTCAGAGAAAGTAGAAATTAACAGGGGTACATCGACAGTGAGCTTTCGTCCGCGCGCTCATGTAAATAGTTCAAGTCAGTGTTGAATGCGACAAGGCCCTGTATTCCCTTTGATGCGCAAGCGCAAGGCAGACAGGCCCTTACTACCGCAAATTTCGACAGTCGTATATTTGAGGATTTGTCCCTATCACTCCTTTTAAGCTTCATTAGAGTGACAGAGACATATCCTCGAAATTTTGCGGAGCTCGCGGTAGGTCCTGTATTAAACCCACTTTCCTTGACATATTCGTTTTATTTGAATAAGCTTTATACGGAAGTTAAAGCTGTTAAGTTAATTTTCCTGGAAATTTTTCGACCCTCGATATAATTGTGCCCTACCTATTTTGAGTGGGTAGGTGATTCCCCGAAGAGCGTTTCAACCGTTAGGATTCATTATTGTCGTCCCGCGACGGAAGGATAAGTCAAGATACCCTTCATTCACTTGTCAAGATCATCATCATCATATCAACCGAAGGACGTCCACTGCTGAACATAGGCCTCCCCCAAAGATTGCCACAATGACCGGTCCTGTGCCACCCGCATCCAGATTTCAGCGGACTCCTGCGACCTTCACCAGGACATCAGTCCACCTTGTTGGGGGCCTACCCACGCTGTGCCTTCTGGTAGGTGGCCGCCACTCGAGAACCTTCCCGCCCCAACGGCCTTCGGTTCTACGCGCAAGATGACAATTACGAAATATAAACACTATTACAATAGTGTAATTCATAATCATCAAAGCTTTTTGGTTGTTGGTTGCCTTGCGTAGGGTGCTTGAAGACCCAAATGGCCTGACCACGACATTGGTCTAAGGCGACCGGCGGGGCGGAAAACCCTGCGTGCGAGAGGGAATTCCGATATTGGCCTCTCGCTCCAACTTATGGATGGATTCGCTTGCCACTGGTAGCCTCAGACCAATGTTTTCAGTGGTGGACAAGCCATAATAATTCTTATTCACCCAAGTCTTTTGACTGCTGGACTGGCGACCACGTACTGGAAGACGCAGTGTGGGCAGACCTCCCACAAGATGGCCCGACGACCTGGTCAGGGTCGCGGGAACCCGCTGGAAGCAAGCAGTGTAGAACCGGTCATATTGGCGATCATTGGGGGAGGCCTATGTCCAGCAGTGGACGTCTTTTGGCTGAAATGATGAATGATGATGGTGATGACGAATTTTGGTTGTTGGTGGCCTTGCATAGGGTGCTTAAAGACCCCAAGTACTTTGCTCGTAAGTTAAAGCTGTGTAAGGGTAGTCATTAGAATGGCAAGTAATAACTCGCTCGCGCTGGTAAGCTATTGGAACGACGAGTTGTATCGCCTTCACCGCGGCGCCTGCGCTGTGCTGTGTTTTCAATTAAGCCCGGCTCTGGAGGGCAGTCGCCATTCAAATGGGTTTACTAATACCTTCATAAGTTATCAACGGGTAGGTCTGGGATAATCGATGAAATAGAATTAACTCCTAGTCATAATTATAGTTGATTCCTGTAATTAATAGATCATGCAATACGTAAGGACATTATTTCATTTCGTTGTGAGCTGACGTACAAGGAACAATTTTCAGTATTTATCTACCAACCCAAATACTTTTTCTTTTATTTGTGCAATTTATACCTAATGTTTTGAACCACTTAAGGAATAGAGTTCAAAAATTACCCAATCAGACGCACTATAGACAAGGAATACTTACTTACTCGAATGTACGTGTTGAACTGGTGGCTTATGATAGTTCCGTTTTATCTATTTATCGTGCAACGCGTCACTTTCGCACTTGCATACTTGTTAGAACGTGACGGCAATGCCGACAAACGATTAGACGCGGTACCATCATAAGCCTACTGGACTGATCAATTCTTTGCCGCTTTTAACTGAAGGACCACGAGAATCTGTAAATAAGTAACTTGATTTTTACTTACTTGTCTAATTCATTGACTCCATAACAGACCAGTCACAAAAGCATAAATGAACAGGTCCTTAAATTCAAACCCAATCAAGATCTCTCGAGGCAATCCTGGAGGGCTACCACGAACAGCTTAATTCGTTCTAACGTCTATTTCTCTCTCTTTCACTCGAATATGCACGAACGATAGAGACAATTAGACAACTGGGGTATAGAAATGGTACGCAATAGATCCTATGCACCAAACTGCACTGGTTCGCCCACTGCAGCCAGCTGTGGGATTTATTCGTTAACGAACTGACTTATGGACACAGACTGCCGCTCACAAGATGTAGTATTTCAAGTTCAAATTTTATATTATTTCCAGGTTTGCACCCGTAAATGAGTGTTGTATGTAACAGAAGCCAAGTATTTCATAGCTTTTTTTTAATATACAGAGTTTGACTATTCCTTATTACATTAGGGAGTAGGTAAGTTGTTCTAGCATTTAGATGCTGGTGAAGCAAAAACTGCCCTTAAATGAAATCAATTTGCATATTGCAATATACAATAAATAAAGGAAAACGTAACTATCTCCACCAACGCACGAGTGTGATGTCCTAGCGATTCGTGAACGCGCTCAGAGGTGCTACTACAAAAATCGAAATTAAATTATATATTTACGAGGCTTAATTGTCGAAAACCTAATTGGCAAAACTCTTTTAGTTCGATCCATGAATCGAAAGCATTCTATGTATCGAATTGGGAAACATACAGCACATAATAATACATTAAGTTAAACAAACATAGTTAATTTTTCAATCATTTTTCAAGTCTGCACTTACGTCTCTCCTTTGATGGCTTGCATTTCCCGTGTTCGACAGCAACTCAAACTGTCAAACACAATATTTGCTTGGGGCTGGTCAGGTACTGTAGCTACTACGAAGAAAGTCCTTTTTCCTTCTGATTTTTTCAATAGCGTCTTTCTCCTTTCAAAACTCGTGTGATGTATGCGCAAGCCCCTGTAAAGGGGCACTCAGTTAACTTTTTTATGTGGCATCTAGTAGTAGATTATACGCATAAAGTACAACTTCCAAGGCACTGTTAGAGCTGGGCTATTCCACTTCTGTCGCGCGAAATATATTGACTGTGTTATTGTAGGACTAGGACCATTGCGTGCAAATGTTTACATTTTCTCTTTGTATTGCAATTAGCTTTCTGTTTTGTTTGCTCAGATTAGACTTAGAAAATATACACCCTGTTCAAGGTTTTTGCAATTTCAATAAATTTCTTATAGTTATTGGCTTCTTTTTACTGTTGAACAAGGATCTGGCTGTTGTAGCCGAGGTAACCGTTTCGAGGGCCTAATTAGGTTTGCATTGATTTTGGCTACAGAACCCTAAAGAGAATAAACAGCAGCTTTCGTTATTAATATTTTTTCGTAGGTTTTGTAATAACTTTAAGCTCGACTATCCAAACTTATTGGGACGAAGGCTATTTCGAATAATCAAAAAAAGAATGGAAATATGAGGGCAATGGAAAGGATTTTACACGAGATCTAAAAAAACACGACGTTTTAACGTAAAAATAGTAAATCAACGGAAAATATTACTGCATGTCTAATCTGCGTGGGGACAGGTAGGACGATTAGTCTGCTAGTTTTTCTATTAGGTCTGAGTTATTTTGTGATTGCGTGCGTTTGGATCACTAGGATTTCTGTTAATCCAACGTTGCGTTTGGATAATTGGATGGTTTGTATTGAGGTTCTACTGTAACACCTTATCCCGAATAGCCCCACTGCCCACACGGCCAAAGCTCCCTAGTTTACGACTCGTATCGCGTTCTGTTGTCGCCGACATCCGCTGATTTACTGCTGTCCGGATCCTAAACCATTTCCCTTGGAGCCGTTGCGCATGCTTAATCAGAGAATTAATCGTTTAGACCTCCGGAGTAACAATTATAATGTGTCGAGTTGTTAAAGTTACATGTTATTGCTTTATAAAATAAACACTCTTTTACGGGTTGATTGTAAAAAAATCATAGTTAAGGGTTTCAAAACAATAAACACTATCTCGTCCATTTCGTTACACTAAGTCATATTATAGGTAAAGAAAAGACGGCAAATTCAAAAATGTAACGCGTTTTCTTGTATTCAGAATTGGTAGACGTTTGACCACAATCGTACCTGCTGGTATGATGCACTTTATGGTGGAGCACGCTTACCTATGAGATATCTGTTCACTGTTGCCTTGAAAATATTCAGATTGTACACATGCGGAAACACAGATTTTTGCCCACACATAGAAAATTTGAATTTTCCGCCTTTTTTACTGCCAAAAGTTGTTAGACAGAATTTAACATCGTTACACAAAAAAAAATACGTTTGATTTAAGGCTTTTAACCTATGTAAGTACACATTTTTTGCAATGTAACCTTATGCAATGTACCTTATCATTATCCTGGAACAATTTTACACTCATTAAGAGTCGCTTGCAAAAAATTGGTAAATTGGCTTTAATGAAAACAAAATTTAATGTCATCATTTTTTTGTTACGAAGTTAAATATTGTGTAACAAGTTTTGGCATTGAAAAGGTCCATAAATTCAATCTTTCCATGAGCGATCAACAATATACGAACCCATATCTTTTAAATTTGCCCCTTTTTACTACTGTCGAAGGTTGTTGGACAGAGCGCACCATATAATTTGTAACACAATTGACGCGATCGTGATTATTTGCAATCTACCCTTGATCTAATCCACTCAATTAAGGCTTATAATCTGAAAAACGACATTGGGCGATGGACTTTGTAAGCAAATAATCTACGGTTAAATAAGTACAGATGTAGTGCAAAATCCTATCTCTTCGGCTTCTCACGGAAACGCCCGAATTAATCTCCTTGTCTCAATTAGCTTCAGTGCAATATATACTTCAGTGAAGTTGATTGTGACAGCAATATGAATTCGGATGTTTCTGTGAAAAGCCGAAGAGAAAGGATTTTGCACTACATCTGTATTTAAATTTTAAAAAATGTAGGTATTACTAAGGAACTATTATTATTAGTGCCCTAAACATTCTAATTTCATAACTCAAGCGAAAGCAGGATCAAGTGGCTTCCAATTAAACAAGAAAACTTTGCTTTCAGCTTTTATTTATATTTCAATAAACATAAAAGTAAACAACAATAACTGTTAGCACTTTAATTAAGCGGCGACTTTCACCGGTTTAATAAGTTAATTGGCGGTTAACTGATCGGCATTCTTACCATGAGCTGAGAGCTTAACGAAAACCATGACCGACGTGTTCTCTCTCACACTTGTATATTCGGACATTAGTGTGACAAGAAGGCATCACCGCGATCTTGGTTTGGTACGGCCTCTGACAGCTTGACGAAACAAAAACTTGTGATTTATTTTCTGTTATTTCCGCTCGTACTTGCATATTGGTGGGGGTGATAATGACAGAAATAAATTCGTGTTACATCATACTCGTATCATTTGAAATAGGCTGGTTATAGTCCACTTTTCCTATAACCAATGCGCAGCGTCTGGACGCATTAGGAGGTAAAAAGCTGATGGCCGTAGGCAGTCGCGATCGCAGTACTAACGTGTGTCTACTATAATGATGCTGCTTGCAATGGTCAGTGACACTTCAATCCTTTAGGCGATTTTTACGACACCCATGGGAAGAGTTGGGGTGGTGACAAATGCATTCGTACTAGCGTCACGCGCAGCGGAAAGTAATTTATGCAGTTTACGAGTTACGAGTATGTATTGCTCAAGTTTCCATGGTAAGGAAACGGGAGTTAGCTTTCTCAGTTGGATATATTTCCCAGGCCGGGTGATATATGGTCTCGTGGCGGATGGGGATATTCACTTAAGCGTTAATTTTATTAATCGTTTCAGATAGTGGTGTCGATGTTGGGAGCAATTGCAATTTCGGTGTTGTAAATATGCCTGCTGCGTAAAACTGCTGAATTCTCATAATCGTGTGTCTGTACATATGTTTTCACACCGCGTATTCGATTCGAATACGGGTCTTTTCTTCCGTGCTAGGAGGGATCAAAGTGGCACTTTTCTGTTCAAGGAGTTTCTGTTGTCAGCCTAAAAATAACAATGAAATATGAAAATAAATAGCACGTAGACATCAATTACGAATCCATTATGCACAAAAATATCAAATATGTCTCTTATTATCTCATAGGTGGTGTGAAAAGCGGTTTGTGTCACACGGTATCAAAATTATTTTTGTCTTGGGCGTTAACGCTTTACCTTTAGGTATGTCTGTCTGTTAGTCTACTTTAACTATTATTGCTTACTTACCATTATACAATCTCCATATGTACCTACAACACACTTGGTCAAACATTAATTAGGTAGGTACTTGGGTTAGCCTATTGTTGCCTTCACCAGCCATGCTACTAAATTATATTGCATGTTTAATTCATGGTGTTGACTGTACTTCTTTTTTATTACCCGCGTCTACTTTTGTAAGTGTTGTGTGCACTTAATTAACATCAACTCATGATTTATACGGTCCGGTGCCGAGGGTCATGAAAATGTATGGCGTGCATCTCTTTGTAATTTGAAAATTACTAAAATTGCGTATTAGGGACATGGATATACTCAACTGAGGGGAACGAGTGACATACATTTATGGCTTTTTTGCTTGGATAGTAATGCAACTATTGAATTAAACAAGGGTGAAATTTTGGGGTGAAAAATGAAGGGAAGCTTTGAGAGCCGCTTTATGGGTCTATTTATAAATTTCATCTACCGTGTTTTTGTTAATAATATAATAATTATTTGTCACTCACAAAATATCCTATTCACAAAATTTTAATTTTGAAAGGGATATAAGTAGGGATATAATCTTCAATATTGTTTAGTTTCCTCAGCATGTAAATATTTATCGAATGGACTCAGAAACAAGCCAAACACAACAAGACATCGAAATGCGTACAGGTAAGAAGCTTTTATATCAATCATCATCATCATCAGCCTATGTTAGTCCACTGCTGGACGTAGGCCTCTCCTATTAACTATGCGTATAGACGCATTAGGAGGTGAATGCCCATAATCGTCACGCTGGGCAAGCGGATTGGCGATCGCAGTAATGTGTCCACTATGATGACGCTACTGCCCATCATCGATCTTATAGAATGGTCTGTGACACTTTAATCCCTTAGTCGACTCTTACGACACCCGCAGGAGGAGTTGAGGGTTTTGTATCAATGGTTTGTGATGAGATGACTATTATGTTTTTAGAAAGTTAATACAGTTGCCGATTTTCAAGAATGAACTTTTGAGAGTAAGTTATAGATTAATCCGTATTAATATGAGGGTAAAACTCACAATTATTCCTATAGTCTTAACGTCATATATATAAGGCTCATTTCTACACTGTCCAATGTTCATTCTTAGAAATCGGCAACTATAATAAATATACACTTGCGAACTGCAAGCCAAAATATTAGAAGATGGAACGAAGACACTCGTCCAGGACCTGAAGGCGTGCAGGGATGTTATAGAGACCCTATAAACCTCTGGGGTGCCATAGGATTAACAGAACATAATATCTACCTATTAGGTAGGTATAGGTAAGTGTAGGACCTTGATCGCTGGTTTACTATATTTTGAAAAATAGGTAGTTAGAATAGGATACTAAAGTTTCGAATTTGCTTTCATCCTGTAAATGACATTAATTTCGTGCGCTTAAAAAATAAATAAATATGTAGGTATTGCTCTTTCAAATGCATCTGTTATCTTTGACGTTCGTAGATTTATTTTTACTAAGAAATATCATTTTTTTTAATAAAAATGTATCCGAACCCAAGGTTTAAAATTTAGCTGTTGATAAGACCAGGATCGTGTTCTGAAAGTGCATGATATGCCAGTTTTTAGGTTTGCTGACATTATCTTTCTTTTCTACTGGCGCACGTACCATAAGCCTATAGTAGCCTAGACTAGACTATAGTGGGGGAGCATAGTGGTAGAATGTACACGATCCCAAGATGCTCCCCATAACAGAAGAGAGGGCAACGTCGCAGGGGAGTTTAGTGGGTATTCTTCTCCTTGGAGGAGCGAGCCCCACATACCATCATGAGCTTCCCCCAGCCCGTGTTGATGATGCGTAAATGCATTTTCCCCTGCGTCTACAAAAAAAAAGACTAGACTATAGCACCTTGATTGCTGGTTTACTGTATGTTGAAAAATAGGTCGTCACAATAGGATACTAAAGTCTCGAAACTGCTTCTATCCTGTAAAGAATATGCAGTAAACGGATGACATTAAAGTATTCTTGCGCCGGGCATCGTGTGGCGCTCATTCGCCGCTATTCTATTTCACACAATAAGTAGATTATGTGAAGTAATGACGCAATACATGAACGCTCCGCCCGTTTGCGCACCACATTAGTCGCACCTCGTGCTAATAGAAAATACATCTTTCAATAACCTTAGACTCACATAGTACAGTTTTCCACGAAACTACCGCTAAATTATGACCTTTATTTATGAAACCATAACGTTTGAAGTTTTGACAACTTTAGTGGCAGTCCGTATAGCTGTTAACGTGCATCTAGATGTACTTTCGGCTTCTGTTGCTTTGTGCTCAGAGTTCCCGCGGTTCTTCAAATATGCATTTTCCGGTATTATTTAAATGAGGCATTACATGTTTACAAACGTGTAATTTGGGCTTTTTAATGAACTACTGTTATAATGACACTACGCTACGTTATCTACTTAACATTATCAGCCTTTGTATGATAGTCTACTGCTGGACGTATTCCTCTCCTATTAACTATGCGTGTAGATGCATTAAGAGGTAAATGCCCATAATCGCCAAGCTGGCAAGCGGATTAGCAATCGCAGTAAGGTGTCCACTGTGATGACGCTGCTGCCCATCATCAATCTTTTACCAAATAATTGTCAATGACACTTCAATCCCTTAGTCGACTCTCACGACACTGGCAGGATGAGTTGGGCTGGTGATAAATGTAATCTTACTCCCGTCACCACATGGCCGTTATCTACTACCGTTGTTTATTTTGAAAGTAACCTAACTTACATTATTTTTCTTTTACCTACTACTTATTTAAATATAATTTAGTAAATGGGTATTAAACCTTTTTTAGATGCAAGGTTAGTTAAGAGAATATCAGTATTTTCCATAACATTAACCCAAA
Source organism: Thaumatotibia leucotreta (assembly GCA_025490895.1). Classification (NCBI taxonomy): domain Eukaryota; kingdom Metazoa; phylum Arthropoda; class Insecta; order Lepidoptera; family Tortricidae; genus Thaumatotibia; species Thaumatotibia leucotreta. The sequence continues at coordinate 69,361 of JALPQI010002822.1, read as the reverse complement.
TTGTATTAATTTACATTACAACCGAAATAATCACAAGTAGGTATAAAATATGAAAAGTAGTTTAAAAATTAAAAACATAGTATAAAAATTTCTAAACGCAGTGCATTTGTCGCGTCACGAATTACAAAGTCGAGCGCAATTTTCTTCGCTTCCATTATCTTGCTAATGTTCGCTTATCGTTCAACGACACCTCGTTAAACTGTTGTGCTCCAATATCGATTGCCAGCTTCAGTTAGCTAGTACTTGTCTTGTATTCCACTTGCTTACGAGTCGCTTGCTTCGTTGAACCCTACGAACAAATAAAACATGGAAACCGCACGCCATAGTAATTGGTCTTTCAAAAACGGTCCTGAATTTTAGTTGACAAATGTCACCCCCCTCTTTAATGCATCACGGCAATGAATTTCAATGTCAACCTATAAAAACTTAAACCGCCATTTAAAAATAGTTGTCATTGGTCCATCGAAGTTCTGATTGGCTATATTCTATAAACATTTGTCAAAGACGTTGCGCCGACACGTGCGCGGTGTTAAGAAAAGCGCTATGTCCCGCCTATCTTGGCACAATTGAACAATTCATTTTGGGGGCATTTTTGAGCTGGCGTTAGACGTCCATGTTATATATGGTCGCAGGTTAAACCTTTCAGGGAAAACCTGATTGATGGACAATGAGTACTGTTTGCCTACCGCGAACTCTGAAGTTCGCAAATTTCGGGGATTTGTCTCCGTCACACCAACGAAGCCGTCATTAGAGTGACAAAGGCAAATCTCCAAAATTTGGGAACTTCTGAGTTTGCGGTAGGATGCTGACCGTGTGGTGACAGCAGTAAGAATACATTTGTCACTACCCCACCTTTTCCCGGGTGTCGTGAGACCGACTAAGGGATTAAAGTGTCACTGACCTTTGATAGAAGATTGATGATGGGCAGCAGCGTCAACATAGTGGACACATTATGCGATCGCCAATCTGATTGCCCAGCGTGGCGATTATGCGCATTTATCTCCTATATACTTAGTAGACCTAAAGTCTGAAAGCTCTATTCAATGTTTCAAATTTTTAGTTATACCAAAAATGTGTCAAATTATGGGCATGTACAGATAATTTCACTCCGTACATTTTTCACTCACTGTATATTGTAGGTAACAAATGTCAAAGCTAGTCAAAAGGCATCGGCAGTTCTACCGCGAACTCCGAAGTTTGCAAATTTCGAAGATAATATTTAAATATCTCTGTCACTCTAATGAAGCCTTAGATGGAGTGACAGGGACAGCCCCCGAAATTTGCGAACCTCGGAGTTCGAATAGAACTGCCGATCTTACATCTCAAGTGCCTTCATTTCATTTTCGAACAAAGTCTATAATAAAACCGTTTAAAAATACCAAACGTGTAAAGTAAAGAAAAGTTGTATTTTGAGGCAAGTTAGTCGGCAAGTGAATGTAATATTGGGATTGGGACAGTACTGCTGTATTAACGGCAGCGATATAAAGTCGATGAAAGCGTTTAAATTCATTAGTTACTTGATAATATACCTAACCGCCAATTATCTTTAACAGCCAGTATTATACGAAGAAAGTATTACCTATTGCTTGTGTCCTATTATATTTTCTTTTTATTGTTTAGTAGATAAAAGCTTTACATATATATGCTAGGATAATTTAAATGAGGACATGCGTGTTATACGAATAGTCACCTAGAATTTATTGTTAATCACAACATCCAGAACTATAAACTTTATTCGTTGTTCGCCTTCGAAGAACTACTATTTTATTTATATGAAAATGAATGAACGAAAGGAAACCTATAATATAATATATTTTATAGGAACTAACTATTAGCGTTTTCGTAAAGCTTTTATGTCGTTACGTGGGCAGGTTAGAAACTAGATGTATACTTAATCAGTTTTGCGTCGTTTGCATACAAAATATGTTGTTATAAACGTACGCTCAGTTAAGCTCTAAGTTCTCTAAATCTAAGTAAGTTAGGTCTATGATTTTTTAAAGAAGACTGTTTTATCAGATAGACTATCGCTAACATAAAAAAGATTGTAAATTATTTAATATAATGTTTAATAATTAAAAATAAAAAAGCACTTGTGAAAAAAAATCACATTCTAAGAGTTAAAAGAATAACTCAATAATTATCAGCGTCGACTATTCATTTTACAGCTTGTTCCTTAAGATAATACGTATAAAATGTTTTGCAAAAATATGTACTCATTTCGTAACACTCTGTATTAACGGTTTGGCCCATTCAGGCTTGTGTTTAGGCATCACTCGTCTTTAAAAAATAATAAACAATATTATCAGCTACCACATCCGACCGAACTTATTCTCGTATCTCAAAACTGCAACCAAAATCAGTTATCACTTTCCTGTTTTTACATAACTCTCCGCTCCTTTTTTGTTGCAATAATGATTCATGAAATAACAAGTATGTTGACTCATTATATCATTGTTCAATGCCACACGCAGATCCGAAGAGCCACAAAAACGGCTGTGTGTCTAGAATTACCTCATCGGAATAGACAGACAATTCTAAAATTAATAGATTCAAGTTAATAAATACCCTTAGGGGATTGATTTTAAATAAGTTCAAGTTTCGGAAGTAGTAGTTTTAAGTAGGTTGTACAACTTGTACATAGGGGGTAGGCACATATTTTCACAAAAATCAACCCTTCTGAAATTTAAATAAACCCCCTAGGGAGCCTGTTCGGAGTTCCAAAGCCTCATAGGTAATATGAATGTACTTAAATAAATAATTAAGTGTTCCCGGGAAGTTCCAACGTTTTGATACTTACTTCTAGGTACTCGTTAAGTAGCAGCGACATCGATCATCTTATACACAAAATAGGAAAATTAAGTAAGCTTAGGTAAAGTAACCTGCCAATACATGGGTGTGACAGGTTATAATGTACATGAGAAATACCCAAGAATTTTATGAATGTAATAATTTCTTTGATCATTTATTATTAATAGGCTGAGAATGTATGAATTCATAGCATGCAAACAATACTTAAGTCATTGCGGTTGCATACTTAACCGCCATCAGCTCATATTTCTCAAGAAATTGACCTTACCTGTTTGGGAATGTTGGAAATAAACACTGATGAAACTGATAATTTGATAAACTAAAATCAGCGGTGAAATTGATATGCATCATTAAGCAATATCTAGAAGGATACTTATCGCTTTCAATACAAATAGGATTCTCAAAAATCCGTCTTATTTTGGTAATATAATATAACCCCCGGGAACTGAGAAGTCAATCAGCTGACACTATTCTATGGTATTTTAATGTGTCAAGAATGTAATTTTTTAAACAAAAAGAGGGCGCGGCGCGAAAATATATCATAACACAAGCATCGTCTTAGAAAATACGCAATTTCCTGCTTCCAAAGATTGCAACCGTGTCGTTCGCGTGGCACTATCCTTCTCTCAGTTGCTCAATGGACAGCTGTAAGAGACTTAGGTACATCAAAGGTCTACTTTACTACTAGGTCTACCTTTGTATAATTTTACTGTATTCTTTGTTTGTGATGTATGTGTAATACATGTGCACCTGCGACCATATATAACATGGACGTCTAACACCAGCTCGAAAATGCCCCCAAAATCATTGTTCAATTGTGCCAAGATGGGCATAGCGCTTTCCTTAGCACCGCGCTTATTTCGGCGCAACATATTTGACAAATGTTTATATTAGAATCTAGCCAATTCAAATCACAACTTTTTTATTTATTTTAGATGGCGGTTTAAGTTTTTATAGGAGATGATATTGAAATTCATTACCGTGATGCATTGAAGAGTGGGTGACACTTGTCAACTAAGATTCAGGACAGTTTTTGAAAGGCAATTTAGTGTGGCGTGCGGCTTCCATGTTTTATTTGTTCGTTGATGTTACACATTGTTAACTACATTCATAGGTATGTAGTTAATATTATGTGGGTTCAGATCTACTTCATTTACTAATAAATTTAAGTTCATCAAAAGTACTTCAAACTGAAATCAGAATTGAATAATTTAGGAGTTCGATATTAAAATAGACTTCTTACAGGAAATAATGCTACAAGTAATATCTATAGGTAATGCAGGTAAATTTCATAATATATCGAGATTAATTTAACGGTGTATTGAATTACATATTGCCTGGCCTAATTTAAAGTGATTGCCTACTAGAGTAGAATAGCATACCTCTTTATTTAGAGGTGTTGTAAGAGGTGATTAAGGTTGACCGAATACCTATAGGTGTGTCATTCTAATTGCTTAACGAGCTACGTATAAACACTTCACCGAAACAATATGGCAGGTTCTAAGATTACCCACAGTCTTTATTCATTATTAATGACTTCAAGATAACACAGGATTTGTGTGATGATTTATAATTATTATTTTAATTCTTACTCGCGAAGTAATTAGGATAAAACACGATCACAATGACTATTAGCACAGACAATTGATAAACATAATTGTGACCGTCCATGGCTAAAGGTCCCTTATGGCAGGTATTGAGTTAAGCACAGATCCTAAATCTACATGAAATAAGCTATCTAATACAAAAAAAAACACGTGTCTAAGTCTCATACTTAAAAAATAAAAAAACATTAAATTGACACATGCTAAAAATGCACTTTTGAGAAATCGTCAAATGAAGTTTGAGCCTAGTTTTAAGTGTGTTCCCATTGGAAGTTACATGGGTTATGATTGATTTCGTATCTTAAGGGGTTCTTCCTTGGAACTCAGTTATGGTTTTTTTAATGCGACGTTCAAATCATGAAAAAAAACCCTTTGAAAAGAGCAACAAGCTCATATGAACGGAATAATTAAAAAATATTTTTTTCGGTTTTGTCTTTCATATATTGTAATTAGATTTTTTTTTGTATATAGTAGAACATATTTGACCTTACATTTTAGGATAGAAATAAAAGTCACATAGTCAACGAAATATCTTTATTTTAATTAAATGTGATAATTACTATCACTTAAATCTTTCCTAGAACAATAACAAATTTGGTATAGTATGTTCTAAATTAATTTTAATCAGTCCACAAGAGTATCACAAAAGTATTAATATTATTCTACAGGTCACACTTTTTCGTTTATAGACGATTAAAGTTACGTAAAAATCACAATTTCACTCTCATATATTTGGGAAAAGGGCCCTTATGGCCAATCACAGACAAAACATGTTGATTATTATAATAAGGCACCATATTAACAAATTTTTTTTGCTAATCTTGTACCAAAACTGCAATCCGAACAAAAAATGTTATTATATTTTTTCTAAAAATATTGATCAGTAATGAGTAATTTTCACTTAAAGTCAACGTTAATTAATTCACATAAAGTACCTGCCTAGTGATCCCGAAAGATAACACAATATGTATTGTTCACAGTCCGTTATTACTAAAAAAATATTCATAAATCACGTGAGGACATTTTAAGTGATTTTTGGTCAAAAATCATGGTCAAATATGAAAAATGCGAAAAATTAAACCAGACATATATACATACCATATCATTTGTGCTATCATTAACAAATAATAGGTGTTATGGATCCTTTACTATTACCTATTTATTCTCGACTGATCTCCTTGTGGGCCCACCCAACAAGCACTTTTGAATCATTAAACTAAATAGCGAATAAAAAAATCTCCTTCTGGTTCTAACCTATACCACTGACCCGAGAAGAATCCGGCAAGAAACTCAGCGGGTCTTATTCTTATAGTTGCAGATTTCTAAGAATGAACTTTTGACAGATATAGATTGGTCCTTATTTAATATGAGAGTAAGACTCACCAATAAATGCATATACAGGTAGTCCAATCAACAAACTTTAACAATACTACCCAGGGTGTCACTTGATAGAAGAAACAATTATAATATAAAGGATAGCACTCTATTGTAACTCAATTTATATTAACATAAAATAACTATCGCATAACAGACTACGAGATTGTGCTTCAGAAAGATCGGCAAACGTCTTATCCACTCACTTGCTTCATGTAGCTTTTGTTACATGTCATCACTCTTATTTTACATAGACATAGAGTCTGTCGCAAAAATCAAAGCAAGTGAGACGGGCTCATTTTGCTGTTGTCTCAGTGTCCTCGAACGACGGTAGTTACTTTTATTGTCATTAGACAATATTCTGCTTGTTTTCCTCCTATGTCTTAAAACAACCGTCCACACTGAAAAACCGAAAAACTTAATCTAGGACGCTGGCTGAAACTTGGGAAAATAAGTGAACCATCCGTTTCACCTTAGATAACAAACATCTTTTCAACTTACTTGTCACAGACTGTCCCTTATGGCTGAATGGATATAGAAGAAAAAGCAACACGTGGTGCTGAACTACCACAAAGATTCAGGGCACAACGTCTAGGAAAGCAAAGGAGTGATCTTGACAAAGTCACACTCAATGGACTAGGATAATTCCTCGAGGAGTTGCGAATACTGGTCCAGCCCAGCTAGACTGACTTCTCCCCCCTAAATACATAAAATATCCACTGTTTACCGATATCGTGCTACAATACATGACATCGTCTGCAAAGTTCTTTTTATGAGCTCCAGGCCAGGATCCAGGACTTCTTTCGTTTGGGCTGGCATTGCCCTATGATATAATAGTATTTTATGCTTAAAACAGCACCTAGGCATACTTAAGTCCAGTGTCAGAGGGGTGCAAGTGCCCCCATTGCCCCCCCCCCTGGATCCGCGCCTGCTCCAGGCAGTACTTACCATGTTTAACGCGTAGTTTAACGCGGACTTTCTATCCATCCTGCTCATACTCGCCTATTGGTACAAGCGAGAGGGATATAAAGTAAGTACGCGCAGCAACTCACGTTAAGCACACTCGTCTCTAAGCTATCCTCGTGACCTTAAACCAATACCAGGTTTCATTCATCTCTTAGAGAAAGCATACACTTTCCCCATTAGATTTTTATTGATGTTCCTACTTATCCTATATGGTAACGGAGGAAACATGGCGCAATAAGTGTTTTTACCACTTTCAGCTGTTTTGATAAGTGCGTTAATGGCTTCTTAAAAGCATACTCGTTACGCCAGGTATTAAGATATGTCCCTCGATTACTTGTACTGGTTGTAACGGGATTATCAGCTTTAAATTAACACTGTTTTAGGCCAATTTCCAACTGGACCAATGTTAGTTTCTGTTTCTGAAAGCTTAGTTTCTTAACAATAAATTATTTAATGAAGAGGCATCAGTAGCGGCAACAATAGCAACAGTGATCTAATAGTTGACGCGCGGTTATGGGTTCAATCCAGACAGATACGAGTATATACTAAATCAGAATTCTTCTGTTTCATTGTACCTGTTGCGGACGAAATCATTATTCTCTTATACTCTGTTCATCCATAAAATAGCACAAATGTCATCACACCTACTGAAAAAAAGATTGTTAACAGATTATAGGACATAAAAATAAAAGAGCCGCATTTTCTTAAACCTTAAGACGACGGCTATCAAGGAATCAAGGAAAAATATAATATTCATACCTTCAAAATACTTTACATAACCAATTAGTATTCCTTGAGCCTAACGACAGATATGGGCAAAAAGTAATCTGATTACTTCTGTCGATTACATTACATGTGTATGTATTTATGCCTTAGTTATATTTTATGGCCTGGCCACGACATTGGTCTAAGGCGACCGGCGGCGAACGAATCCATAAGTTGGAGCGAGAGGCCGATATCGGAATTCCTTCTCTCACTTATGGTTTTCCGCCCCGCCTGACCTAATGGCCTGGTTTTACGACCATTGTCGTAGCCAGGCCATGGCTAGTACCTGTATAGTTATTTGCTGAACGAGATTACGCTATAAAAAAAACTATAACCGGCGAAGATTGAAAAATTGAACTAAGTACAACAAGAAAACAATTAGTAATTTAAACTAGCTAGGTATAACAAATATGAAGTGGATGTAATGTAACTGATGAAAATGCGATATACTTACCTATATTACTAGTGTGAGTAACACTAGTAACCTACATGGCCACATCTGACTTATAGGCACTATAGGCAGCACTGACAAGCTCACAAATTAATAATAGTTACCTATTTAATAAAATACAGTAAATTGTATACTAAGACTCAGGGAAATTAACATATTAAACCAGGAATTCATTTGTTATGTGGCAGTTTCCGTTATTTATTAAGTGACCACTTTACCCACTTTTTAATATGAGCTGTTTAATAAAACTAATTTGTACCAAGTACAAAAGATTTAATTAGACTTCAAATGAGAGCACTAGGAAATGCGTCATATCTTTGAGACCAGGAAAGACAATTAAAAACTATTTATGAACGTGATATTGATTTTTACTTCTAAGAATAACCGGACCGAACATGTAGAAAAAATGTCTAAATATAAGAGGTATTAGATTGTTGTAGTCATTCTCATAATTAACTACAACTTATACGTACAATATAAAGATGTATGCATGCATGCATATGTGTCTCATGATAGCTTAGGAGACTGTTCAAAAGAGCAGGTAATATTTAACCTATCACAGTAAATTACAAATGGCAGAGTAGGTAAGGTAAATTATTTCACCGTACAAATGCCTTTCTTCGAATTTTTCTACTCATATTGATCTCGTCATTTCAGTAATCATGATTCGAATCAATATTACCTACTTAACGGGCAAAATCGTACCCAAGTATTTTTTACGTCACGATGGTGGTAGTCAAGTACAGCAGCAACCGCAACAAAGTACAGATATCGTGGCATATCGTGGTCATTACCGTTAGGGTATACCCAAACATATCGACGCTTTCGCATTTTTAAGGCAAATTGCGCCGTATCACCGTCGATCCGTGTCGTCCGAGTTGTTTGTCATTCGCTCTTATTGCGTAGTAATAAAGGTTTTTAAGACGAAAGTCTACAATCAATGTGTGTTACCAGTGATGACTTACGGCGCCGAAACGTGGTCCTTCACTTCACCATCGGCCTCATCTCTAAACTCTCGGAGTCGCTCAAAGAGATATGGAGAGGGCTATGCTCGGAGTTTCTCTGCGTGATCGAATCAGAAATGAAAAGATCCGTAGGCGAACTAAAGTTACTGACATAGCCCTCCGGATTAGTAAGCTGAAGTGGCAATGGGCAGGCCACATTTCATGCAGAGCATATGGTCGATGGGGTCGAAAAGTGCTCGAGTGGAGACCACGACTAGGAAAATGCAGCGTAGGACGTCCACCCACAAGATAGACAGACGACCTTATAAAGGTCGCCAGGACACGCTGGATGCAGGTCGCATCTAACCGGTACATGTGGAGGTCCAGAGGAGAGGCCTATGTTCAGCAGTGGACGTCTTATGGCTGAGATGATGATGATGATGAAAGGTTTTTATGAATGGATTTAACGGAATTCGCGTCGATAGATTTGGGGAGACACTTAGCCTTTTGCAGTCCACTGCTAGGCATGGGTCATTCCTTAACCTATGGGTATGTTATGTACGCATTAGGAGGAAATGCTCATAATCACCACGCTAAACACTACGGTGTAAATGGTACGCCATTTAAACGTCAGCATTTTTTGTAAGTTTCAGTTCATAAGAAGCAATTATCAAATTATTGAAAGCTATTAGATACAAACGAAAACGTTACACTAAACTACCACATCAATCAAGCCGATACGAATCACTAAATGGAAGTACTTACCTACATTAAAATGTCTACCTAAAAGTAAATACTTAGTGCTTATTTTAAATAATGTCAAGTGAAACTGGAACCGGCTTGCGAAATACATTTTGCATACAAGACAGTAGGTATACGGTATCTAGATGGTTCTTCGTATAATTCAGCATTTCACTACTTTTGCTTTTAATGCGTTTAGTTTATATATGTATATTGTATAATTATAGTCTTCTATGTGTATATTGTAAATGACACAATCATGTTTTATATTTATTGTCAGGAGTTAGTATTAGTCATGTCACATGCTTCCCTGAGAATATTTTGATTGATTATGAATGTATTTGTTTGAAAACTTTGATGCTTTTTCTACAAGCGTAGGTAAGTATTAATTAGTGACACTACAAGTACATATACACGGTGTAACACGATGAAACCGTGATTAAATCAAAGAAAAATTAAAGCAGGGATTAAAATGAAATATTACTCTCGCTAAATGTGTGAAGAAGACAAAATAATGCGATGCTTACCTGAAGAAGTAAATGATGGGAAAATAAACTAAACATGTACTCGTATGGTAGCCATGTCATTGTTAGAACTATCAAAACAAATAGGCACGACGTTTAAATACTTAACATAGTATTTGTTATCATTATCTTATCAGCAAGTTAAATACATTACGCAATATATACTGGCAGTTGGATGAAGAGTCTAATTTGTGTTACTAATGTCTACTATAGCAGCTGCGTTAGCGTTAATGTTAACACTTTCGCCCCCCGTAACGTTTTACTAAGTGCTAATGCAATGTGGATCAAAATTATCTGATAAAAATCCTATGCCAGTGACAAGCACGAGTGACCAGAAAGATTGTACTCCTATGCCAGCGACACAACATTTGTGTCAAAAATGTTCGTATTTGAAGAGTCCACCGAAAAAACATGTCCAGTGCTTAAAAAAATCAGGGCAAATTCACACCTTAGTCTGTTAAAAGTAAGGTGGTTTTTCCTTCTGTAATTTGAAATGACTAGACATGATCTTTTCGTGGACCCTTCATTTGTAGGTAATGTCACTGGCATAGGAGTAAGAATTTTATTTATAGTAGTTATGGTAGTAGCGTAGGAATAAGGTATTTTGATAGGAGTCAGATTTTTTGATCACAGATACTGTGTCACCGGCAGCAGCCAGCCGTTCGCAAGGATACAGAGATACCCCAACTCTTCGCATAGGTGTCGTAGGAGTCATTTAAGGGATGGAATTGTCACTCATTCATATATTGGAATTGTTGATGGGCAGGAGCGTCATGATATGGAAATAGTATTTGCCATTGCGAACCCGCTTGCCCAGCGTGGGAATTGTGGGTATTACCCTGGAATGCGCCCATATTATAGGTTATGCATATATATGTAAGTGGATTGAAATAGGCTGATGTATCTAATACAAAGGCCAGTGACCAGCAGTGGACATAGAGTGATGATGATTGATCTTTTAAACAAATATGTCATCACAAACAAAGAAACACGAAAATCATTTTAGATTCAACTAAATTATTTCAAAAAAATATAACTATGCAACAAAGTAGTTAAGTTATTTCATTATTTTTGAGGCTCATTCTCATTGCAGTAGTAAACAGCATGAATTTTTATGTTACCTCAAATCATAGCCATCCTTTAGTTTTAGTAAGTATCTAAGTAGGTACTATGAATCGATATTGCAAGGTTAGGACTGACCGATGTTATTATAATATAATATAATTATAGTGCGTACACATAAATTATGCACAAAATGGACATTTATTTCATCCTACCATCTCCACCAGTCCAGTCCGCTATTAGATAAAATTTATCGTCTTAGATATGCCGACTTCTGTGAAATAACAGTTGTTTACGTTTCTCACTAATTTGTATTCTTCGTAAACATGAATGGCCAGGAGCAACACCCGCCAACACGTTTGCTTAAAAGTATACAATCTAAATTTTTGACATTACCTCAAACAGCTCGAGTAATTTGTGAAAGCCCTACTAAATTTTCATGTTTGTTTCTGCTATTTATTTAAAATTGCATGCAAACAACGCTTAACACGCTGCAACTTATATACTTATTTCAATAATTACATTAGCCGAGCATAATCTTTCTGTAATGTTGAATCAATGAAAAAAATTTAGGTATGCTATAGGTATATGACTACGTGCATTAATATGCATAGAGGGCGCTCTGGTGACCCCGGGAAAAATCTGACATTTCAGGATTTGCTTCCTGGTCAAAAAATGTTCGACGGCCTGGCTAAACGGTGAAAGTTAGACGGGGGGTGCTCGAGCAAATGTCATAGGGAACTGCTGACAGTTTTTGAAGCCAGAAAAAATTTTCCAAAAAAAAAAAAATTTGCACCAAATTTTCAAAATGGTCCTTCGAGCCGGATTTTTTTGTGGTAGAATCTCTGAGGGTCCTAGATTAAAGAAAGAGTGTTTTTGTGATTCTCGGATCCAAGATGGCTGCCGTAGGGCCCGTCAAAGTTTGTATGGGAACTCTTAAACGGGGAGAGATAGGTGGGGCCATTTGATGGGCAAAAAATTTTTGAAAAAAATTTTTTTTTTTTCGAAAAAAATTTTTTTATCCGATCGAGCTGGAAATTGCTGTGCGTGACTTTTGGGCTCTCCAGATTCCGAAAAAAATTTTTTCAGATTTTTTGCGCAAAAAAAATTTTGTATGGATTTTTCGAAATAATGGTCCGATCGCGATGAAATTTGGCATGCGGGCATTATTTGGGCCCATCATCATCATCATCATCAGCCAATTGACGTCCACTGCTGGACATAGGCCTCCCCCAGAGAGTTCCACAAAGATCGGTCGTGAGCTGTCCGCATCCATTGGACACCCGCAACCTTTACAAGGTCGTCGCTCCATCTTGTGGGGGGCCTTCCCACGCTGCGCCGTCCAGTGCGTAGTCGCCACTCGAGAACACGCCGACCCCACCGGTCATCGGTCCTCCGGGCAATATGGCCAGCCCACTGCCACTTCAACCTGGCGATTCTTCGGGCTACGTCAGTCACTTTCGTTCTTCTGCGGATCTCGTCATTCCTGATGCGATCTCGCAGAGAAACCCCGAGCATTGCCCTCTCCATCGCTCGTTGAGTGACTCTGAGCCTCCTAATGAGTCCCATAGTGAACGACCACGTTTCAGATCCGTAAGTAATCACTGGCAACACACACTGGTCGAAGACTTTCGACTTGAGACACTGCGGTATATTGGACGAGAAGATATTGCGTAGTCTCCCGAACGCCGCCCAACCCAGTCTGATTCGACGATTGATCTCCTTCTCGAAGTTGGACTTACCCAGCTGGACTGTTTGTCCCAGGTATACATATTCGTCAACAACTTCGAGTGTAGAGTTTCTAACTTTCACTGGAGTTGGTATCACATGGACGTTCGACATGATCTTCGTTTTGTCCATGTTCATCTTAAGACCAACATCTTCAGAGACTCTACTGAGATCATCGAGCATAGTACTTAAGTCCTCCATGGTCTCAGCCATGACCACTATATCGTCGGCAAACCGAAGGTGAGTGATGTACTCGCCATTGATGTTAATGCCAAATCCCCTCCAGTCCAGAACCTTGAAAACATCTTCCAGTGCAGCGGTGAACAATTTGGGTGAGATAACATCTCCTTGTCTTACTCCTCGCTGCAATGGAATCGGTTTCGAGCTCCGGTCCTGGAGGCGAACTGACATATTGGCGTTTTCGTACAGGCACTTCAACACTTCGATGTACCGGTAGTCTACTTGGCACCGCTGGAGAGACTGTAGTACAGCCCACGTCTCGATCGAATCAAAGGCCTTTTCGTAGTCCACAAACGCTAAGCAGAGGGGCAAGTTATACTCTTCGGTCTTTTGTATAACTTGACGGAGCGTGTGTATGTGGTCTACGGTGCTGAAGCCTTTTCTGAATCCGGCTTGTTCAGGAGGCTGGAAGTCGTCGAGCCTGCGTGTGAGACGGTTTGTGATGACTCTCGAAAACAACTTATAGACATGGCTCAGAAGCGTGATGGGTCTGTAATTCTTTAACAGGGTGTTGTCACCCTTTTTGAAGAACAACACCACCACACCTCTGTTCCATGCCTTTGGCGTTTTGCCTCTAAAGATGGCGGAATTAAACAGCTTTTGAAGGGCCCTAAGGACTGGTTTCCCACCCGCCTTCAGGAGTTCGGCTATTATTCCGTCATCGCCTGGTGCCTTATTGTTTTTGAGTTGTTTGAGAGCCATCCTAATCTCGTAGAGGCTGACGTCCGGTATATCTTCGGTATGGTGTCGAGTCAATTTAGCTCGTGGGTCGTTAGCTAAATTGGAGATGGGTCTTCGTGTTGATGTGTACAGCTGTCCGTAAAAGCTCTCTATCTCACTCAAAAGCTCAGGTTTGGATGAAACGATCCTACCGTTCCCAGTCTTCAGCTTCGCAAGCCAGCTCTGACCAATAGACAAATCTCTCGCAAAAACTTTAGAGCCTTTGTTCCGGTCAATAGCCTCTTTAATACGGTTGGTATTAAATTGGCGTATGTCGCGGGTGATCGACTTGGAGATTTGTCTATTGAGCCGGCGATATGATGCGGCATCTTCTGGGGATTGTAGAACCATTTCACTCCTTTCCTTCATGAGCTCTAGAGTTGGATCAGAGAGCCTCTTATTGCCTTTCTTCCGCTGGGTCTTAAAGAACTTTGACCCAGTGGAATAGATAGCTGCCACAAACCCGTCGTTATACTCATCCACATCCACGTCGCTGGGTAGGCAATCGAAACGATTTTGCAGTTCGAGCTGGAAGCTCTCGGGGTTTTGGAGTTGGATCGGTGCAGGTCGGAGCGTAGACTTTATCAATCGAGATCGCTCTAGCTTGACGCTTATATTTAATATGCCCCTTACAAGGCGGTGATCGCTTCCGGTTTTAACCGCGTTGATCACAGAGACATCATTAAATATATGCTTCTTAGTCGACATGATAAAGTCAATCCCGGTTTTGGTTGCACCATCTGGGCTCATCCAGGTCCACTTCCTGTGTTCTCGCTTCTTGAAGAAGGAGTTCATCGTGTAGAGTCCCTCCTTCTCCATAAAACTGGCCAGTAAGTGACCCCGGTGATTACGAGACCCAACCCCAAATTGCCCCACTCTCAGCTCATCATCGTTTCGCTTGCCCAATTTCGCGTTAAGGTCCCCCATAACGATGGTGAAGTAGGTTTCAGGACTGTGCATGGCTTTTGATATGTCCTCATACACAGCTTCTACCTCTTCGTCGGAGTGTGAAGAAGTCGGAGCGTAGACCTGTATGACCTTCAACGAGTACCGCTTGGATACTCTGAGTATAAGGTACGCCACCCTAGTCGACACACTCTCGATCTTCACCACGTTGCTCACGAGGGACTTGTGGACGAGGAACCCGACACCTCCCTGGGACTGTTGGTCGCCCTCCCGGAAATAGAGCAGGTTACCGGACTTGAGGGTTATCGTGTCCTCACCCTCTCTTCGGACTTCCGATAGCCCAATAACGTCCCATCGTAACCCGCTCAGGTCTTCCTCGAGCTCAGCCAATCTCTCGTCTGTCCACAGTGTGCGCGTGTTAAGTGTTGCCAGGGCCAAAGGTTGTCGGTGGTGGTAGCCGGATCTTCGCCGGAGATTCTTTGCACCCCTGACTCCGCTAGTGCCCTGACCGCTACCAAAGCCAGAGCACCGGGAGTCGCCGGAACCTCGGGGCCATTTTTTGTGTGTGCTTGTCATAGGGGGTAAATGTCATAATCGCCACGCTTGGCAGGCGGGTTGGCGATCGCAGTTTAGTACACCGCATTACAGGGATGCTGCTGCCCATCCACTGGTGGTTTTGGACGTAGTTTAACGACATACCCGGGTCCAATTATTTGGGCCCAGGAGTGATAATATGAAAAAAAAAATTTGAAAAAAATCCAAGATGGCGGCGCTCCCGAACAAAAAGTCAAAATCCCGAGTAAGTTAAGCGAGCCCGAAGGGCGAGCTTCAGGCCGGGAGGCCGAAGGCCGACCCCGCGGAGGGCCGAAGGCCCGGAGGTTCACTCCCGGGGCCCCAGGGGGTCCCCAACCCCAGTAATTTTGGGCAGGCCGAAGGCCTCGCTGAAGGAGGGCCGGAACATTACCAGAAACAATATAAATCTACGTTAAGCGAGCCCGAAGGGCGAGCTTCAGGGTGGGAGACCGAAGGCCGACCTTGCGGAGGGCCAAAGGCCCGGAGCTTCGACCCGAGTGCCCAAGCGCGTCACCCCCAAGTAATTTAAAGCGAGGCCGAATGCCGAGCTCCGAGCAAATCGAGCTACCAAGCGTTCAACAACCCCAGTATCTTAATAAGCCGAGCCTGAGGGCCGAAGGCCCGATGGCGAGGCGTCAAGCCTGTGAAAGCCGAAGGCCGAGCTCCGCGTAGGGCCGAAGGCCCGGAGCGTCACGATCGAGGTGCTCTCCGCGCGAGCCCGAGGGCCGAAGGCCCGACGGGCGAGCCCACGCGGTGAAACTGCCCTTCCTAACTGTCTTAATAAGCGAACCGGAGGGCCGCAGGCCCGACGGTTCGCTTCAAACCCCAGCGGAGGCCGCAGGCCGAGCTCCGCGTAGGGCCGAAGGCCCGGAGCGTCCCATAGAGGCGCGGTAGCCTGCGAGGCCGGAGGCCGAGCTGCGAGAAAACAAAGCTTTTCCACGTGTAATAAAATATGAGTACCTATATAGTAGCCTAGCTTCGTAGCCGCGAAGGCCGAAGGCCGAGCTCCACGTAGGGCCGAAGGCCCGGAGCGTCCAAAACAGGCGCACCAGCTCGCGAGGCCAAAGGCCGAGCTGCCAGAGTCCAACGCATCCATGCTACTCAATGAAAAAGTGTAACTTGAAAACGAATCGGAGGGCCGCAGGCCCGACGATTCGTTTCGACAACCTGCGAAGGCCGAAGGCCGAGCTCCGCGTAGGGCCGAAGGCCCGAAGCGTCCAACACAGGCGCGCCAGCTCGCGAGACCGAAGGCCGAGCTGCATGAGTCCAGAACCCCCATGCTACTCAATGAAAAAGTGTAACATGAAAACGAATCGGAGGGCCGCAGGCCCGACGATTCGTTTCGACAATCCGCGAAGGCCGAAGGCCGAGCTCCGCGTAGGGCCGAAGGCCCGAAGCGTCCCTCCGAGGCGTGACAGCTCGCGAGGCCGAAGGCCGAGCTGCAGGAGTCCAGCTCACAAGCCCTATTACTGCGACAAAAGTAAAAATTAATACAAAAATAATAATAAAAAAAATAAAGAAAATAAAAAATAAATCTCGAGTCCTCCACTCATCCAGTCGACAAAAAGAGAGGCCCGCGAGGCCCTTGGGCCTCGCGCACAGAGCAAAAAACTAGTTACTTCTTTAAAACTATAGCCCATTCGTTAGATTACAAACAATATAAAAGCTGTGCGTTTAATTTTGATGGGCCGAAGGCCCGATGGCGAGGCGTCAAGCCTGTGAAGGCCGAAGGCCGAGCTCCGCGTAGGGCCGAAGGCCCGGAGCGTCACGATCGAGGTGCTCTCCGCGCGAGCCCGAGGGCCGAAGGCCCGACGGGCGAGCCCACGCGGTGAAACTGCCCTTCCTAACTGTCTTAATAAGCGAACCGGAGGGCCGCAGGCCCGACGGTTCGTTTCAAACCCCAGCGGAGGCCGCAGGCCGAGCTCCGCGTAGGGCCGAAGGCCCGGAGCGTCCCATAGAGGCGCGGTAGCCTGCGAGGCCGGAGGCCGAGCTGCGAGAAAACAAAGCTTTTCCACGTGTAATAAAATATGAGTACCTATATAGTAGCCTAGCTTCGTAGCCGCGAAGGCCGAAGGCCGAGCTCCACGTAGGGCCGAAGGCCCGGAGCGTCCAAAACAGGCGCACCAGCTCGCGAGGCCAAAGGCCGAGCTGCCAGAGTCCAACGCATCCATGCTACTCAATGAAAAAGTGTAACTTGAAAACGAATCGGAGGGCCGCAGGCCCGACGATTCGTTTCGACAACCTGCGAAGGCCGAAGGCCGAGCTCCGCGTAGGGCCGAAGGCCCGAAGCGTCCAACACAGGCGCGCCAGCTCGCGAGACCGAAGGCCGAGCTGCATGAGTCCAGAACCCCCATGCTACTCAATGAAAAAGTGTAACATGAAAACGAATCGGAGGGCCGCAGGCCCGACGATTCGTTTCGACAATCCGCGAAGGCCGAAGGCCGAGCTCCGCGTAGGGCCGAAGGCCCGAAGCGTCCCTCCGAGGCGTGACAGCTCGCGAGGCCGAAGGCCGAGCTGCAGGAGTCCAGCTCACAAGCCCTATTACTGCGACAAAAGTAAAAATTAATACAAAAATAATAATAAAAAAAATAAAGAAAATAAAAAATAAATCTCGAGTCCTCCACTCATCCAGTCGACAAAAAGAGAGGCCCGCGAGGCCCTTGGGCCTCGCGCACAGAGCAAAAAACTAGTTACTTCTTTAAAACTATAGCCCATTCGTTAGATTACAAACAATATAAAAGCTGTGCGTTTAATTTTGATGCGATAAAAAAAGAGAAATTACAGCTCATTGAAGTCCAAAATCCCAACAAAATTGGGAGAAATCATGATTTGTTTTTTTTTTTACTGAAAAAGAAATACGATAAGACTGCTGAAAGTTGTATATACCCTGCTCAAGTAGGTACTGTCATACACCTGGACATGCATAATATATCAGTTCAGTATTTGGGTCACGGTGATAGCTTTAATGTATCATTCGCGATGACAGAGGGAGCGTCCAAGGCCGACGTGGGGTGGTCATTTACACGCACCCCGTACTAGTATCACTACCACGAGTTATATGAACCAATGCAGTGAGAAGTTTCTGAAATCGGGAATGTTCCCAAGGAAAGTTCTTGCTATTTTTCTTCGCACTTTATTGCCAATCCTGAGGGGATTTTTGTGGCGCTTGATGAGTTGGTACAGTTGGCACTGTGTATTGTGTAACTCAAACGTCAAATATAAGTAGTTAAACATAATATGAAGAGAGCTTGTTCTCTTGAAATTCCAGTAGCATTGGGTTGTAAACCACAGAGTAAGAGAACAAGAACTCAGTAAAAGTAGAATATAAACGCCTTAGAAAGTTAGTATAGATTTTAGACTCTATTCTTTGCACAATAGACTACAAAATAAGCAAATTAAATAGTGGCTATATTTAGTTTGTTTATAAATAGCGCTATTATTTAGTTTGTTTATTTTGGTAGTATATTCTGCAAAGAATAGAGTCGATAATCTATACTAACTTTCTAAGGCGGGTTAATTCTGCTTTTACTGAGTGCTTGTTATTTTACTTTGTGGTTTACAACCCAATGCTACTGGAATTTTAAAAGAACGAGCTCTGTTCATATTAATTCAAACCATGACTGAATATTTTTTATTTTATTTTTGATAAATACACAAAAAAATGCCCTCTCTGGGATTCGAACCCGGAACGTAGGACGTAGGCAGGGTCAATACCAACTGCGCTACGGACGTTGTCATATGATTAACACAGCCTTCTGCTTTTGTCGCCGTGGTTAACTTAATGGTAAGGGCACAGAAAGGCAAACATTTCATATTTGACGTAATAAGTGACGAGGCATAAAGTTTCTAACCATGTAACAGACATAAATAAGTTCACAAACACAACAACTTGATGAAAATAAAAACTTACTAAGGTGGAAGTACTAGTGCGCAACTTTCAACAGAGAATATTTATTAGAACCACGATATTTTAATCATAATTATAAATGTACATAAAGTATTGTCATGTGTTTTGGGAGAGGAGTTTGTTCATCACATCATCATCACATCAGCCGAAAGACGTCCACTGCTGAACATAGGCCTCCCCCAAAGATTGCCACAATGACCGGTCCTGCGCCACCCGCATCCAGTGGACTCCTGCGACCTTCACCAGGTCATCGGTCCACCTTGTGGGGGGCCTACCCACGCTACGTCTTCCGGTACGTGGCCGCCACTCAAGAACCTTCCCGCCCCTACGGCCATCGGTTCTACGCGCAATGTGCCCCGCCCACTGCCACTTGAGTTTAGCGATTCGGAGAGCTATTTCGGTTACTTTGGTTCTGCTGCGGATGGTCTCATTTTTAATCCGATCACGCAGAGAGACTCCTAGCATAGCCCTCTCCATTGCCCTTTGGGTGACTTTGAGCCTTCTTATGAGGCCCATTGTAAGCGGCCACGTTTCAGTACCGTATGTCATCACTGGCAACACACACTGATTAAAGACTTTCGTCTTCAAACACTGCGGAATATTGGACGAAAATATGTGTCGTAGCTTCCCGAACGCTGCCCAACCGAGTCGGATTCGACGATTGACCTCTTTCTCGAAGTTGGACCTACCTAACTGGATAGTTTGTCCTAGGTATATATATTCGTCTACAACTTCGAGTGTAAAGTCTCCGATTATTACGGGAGTTGGTGCTACATGGGAATTTGACATGATTTTCGTCTTATCCATGTTCATCCTAAGACCAACTCGCTCGGAGGCTTTACTGAGGTCAACGAGCATAGTACTCAAGTCCTCCAAGGTCTCAGCCAAGACTACTATATCGTCAGCGAATCGAAGGTGAGTGAGGTACTCGCCGTTTATGTTGATGCCCAGCCTTCTCCAGTCCAGAGTCTTAAAGACATCCTCCAGTGCAGCGGTAAACAGCTTAGGCGAGATGACATCTCCTTGCCTAACTCCCCGCTGCAGCAGAATAGGCTTCGAGCTCTGGTCTTGGAGTCGGACTGACATTGTGGCGCTCTCGTACAAACACTTCAACACCTCGATATAGCGGTAGTCGACTTGGCACCGTTGGAGAGACTGTAGTACTGCCCATGTTTCGATCGAATCGAAGGCTTTCTCGTAGTCCACAAACGCTAAACAGAGAGGCAGGTTATATTCTTCGGTCTTCTGTATAACCTGGCGAAGCGTATGGATGTGGTCTACGGTACTAAAGCCTCTTCGGAAACCGGCTTGTTCGGGAGGCTGGAAGTCATCAAGCCTGCGTGCAAGACGATTCGTAATGACTCTTGAAAACAGCTTATAGACATGGCTCAGAAGTGAGATGGGTCGGTAGTTCTTCAATAAAGCGTTGTCACCTTTTTTGAAGAACAGTACCACCACACCTCTGTTCCATGCCTTTGGCGTTCTCCCTTCCAGTAAGACGGAATTGAACAACTTCTGAAGGGCCGTAAGGATCGGTTTACCACCCGCCTTCAGAAGCTCAGCTGTAATTCCGTCCTCCCCAGGCGCCTTGTTATTTTTGAGCTGTTCAAGAGCCATTCTAATCTCGCACAGGCTGATGTCCGGGATGTCTTCTGTATAGTGTCGGGTCAGTCTAGCTCTGAGGTCTTCCGCTAGATCAACTTCGGGTCTGCTAGTTAACGTGTACAGCTGTCCATAAAAACCCTCTATCTCACTCAGCAGCTCAGATCTGGATGTGACGATTCTACCATCCTCAGTCTTTAATTTGGCGAGCTGGCTTTGCCCAACAGACAGATCCCTTGCAAAAACTTTAGAGCCCTTGTTCCGCTCGATGGCTTCTTCTATGCACTTGGTACGGAATTGGCGCATATCGCGTTTGAGGGACTTAGAGATCTGTCTGTTGAGCTGCCGGTATAAAGTCGCATCAACTGAGGATTGTAGAACCAGTTCACTCCTTTTTTCCATTAGTTTCTGAGTGGAGTCTGAGAGCTTTCTGGTCTTATTTGTCCGTTGGGCCTTAAAAAACTTAGACCCAGCGCTATGGACAGCTTCCACAAACCCGTCGTTGAATACGTCCACATCATCGCCTAGGCAATCGAAACGGTTTTGGAGTTCCAGCTGAAAGCTCTCGGGGTTTTGGAGATGGAGTGCAGGACGGAGCGTAGACTTCATCAGTCGCGAGCGTTCTAGCTTAGGACATATATTCAACGTGCCTCTTACCAGGCGGTGATCGCTTCCGGTTTTAACCGTACTGATCACAGAAACATCGTTGAATATATGTCTCTTCGTCGACATGATGAAGTCGATCTCGTTTTTAGTTACACCGTCGGGACTCATCCAAGTCCATTTTCTGTGGTCGCGTTTCTTAAAGAAGGAGTTCATCATGTAGAGTCCCTCCTTCTCCAAGAAACCAGCCAGCAGATGGCCCCGGTGGTTCCGACGTCCAACTCCAAATTGCCCCACCCTCAGCTCGTCACCATCTCTCTTGCCCAGTTTCGCGTTGAAGTCCCCCATAACAACGGTGAAGTAGGTTCTGGAGCTATGCATGGCTTTTGAGATATCATCATACATAGCCTCCACCTCGTCGTCGGAGTGTGTCGAAGTCGGCGCGTACACCTGTATGACCTTCAGCGAGTATCTCTCAGATACTCTGAGTATAAGGTACGCCACCCTAGCCGACACACTCTCGATCTTCACCACGTTGTTTACGAGGGACTTGTGGACGATGAACCCGACACCTCCCTGGGACTGTTGGTCGCCCTCCCGGAAATAGAGCAAGTTGCCGGACTTTAGGATTATCGTATCCTCGCCCTCTCTTCGGACTTCTGACAATCCCACAATGTCCCAACGCAACTTGCTCAATCCTTCCTCCAGTTCCACTAACTTTTCGTCGGTCCGCAGTGTACGTGTGTTGTACGTTGCCAGGGCCAGAGGTCGTCGGTGGTGGTAGCCGGATCTTTGCCGGAGATTCTTAGCACCCCTGACCCCGCTAGCACCCTGGCCGCTACCATAACCAGGGCACCGGGGGTCGCCGGAACCTCGGGGCCGCGGCCTTGTTTGTATCATCATGGGGGGTAATTGCCATAATCGCCACGCTTGGCATGCGGGTTGGCGATCGCAGTGTCTCCACCGTACTTTAGAGGAGTTTGTTAGTTTTGTTAAATAGTAGTATTTATTTTATAGGGTGACAATACCAAAATTTCTCAAAATTGAAAATTTTCTTAATCAACTCTATTGTATGAGTAACCGTCAGGTGCTTTTGCTGGCATTCCCAATAGATGGAACTTCAGTACAAGTTTCAATGTCGCATATTGGGACATTGGAAATATTAACAGTCAGTCCTGATAAACGTCAACCTGTCTTGAAATTATGCAAATAATTTAGATATAAGCTAATTATTTCAAAGTTGGCATATGAAGCATTAAAGGTTGGCATACATTAATCATCGAAAATAACCTAATATGTAGTTGATTTTATCTTATTGATGGCAACTCAAGCTATAATGACGAGCATTGGTGCAGCGTCGGATACTAGTACTTCCACCTTATGCTTATGTTTTATTGTTCTTTTTTGAGATATTGTACGTAATATACCTACCAACGAGTATTTTTGATGATTACACTAACATACCAGTGAAGGTCTCTCATAATTATCTGAAGCGGACGAGCTTAAGAGAAGAGCCTTAATATATTTTTGTTTTTATAATTCAGAGAAATCGACCGCACTATATACTCTCACACAAATACACAGTTGAATCTTTAAACTACTAAATTATAGAATAAGCAGAAGATAAGTAACGTAACCCAATAACGGCTTGAAAAAACGCGTGTTTACAAACCTGCCGCCTAAAGCACGCAACACGTAATAACGCGGCAAAAAAACGTACCGTTTGCTAATTTATTACGATTGCGAAGGTGGTGCGATTGTCGTACGATCTCTGTGTCCGTTTTGTTTTCCAACTGACACTGTGTGCGATTATCTGGGACGAAAAGGACGTAATACCATAGAAAAGTAATAAGGACCGTATCTAAATGTAAGTAGACAACTTTAGGGCCCTATAAATACGTATACTCAACTTTATATAACAAAAACTGTTCAGTATATTATAAACCATATTAATGGGTATGATTTAAGGTCAGAAACAATATGTCATTCCGTTAAAATCGATGTAATGGATCTGATTAACTTAGAGACACGGAAAAAAAATTTGGACGACTGGTGTAAAATTAAGGGCATAACAATAAGAAATCTCGTTAAAAAGTATAAGTTCACTTCTGCAGGCATATACAAACCGATAAATAAGTTCGCCAACACTTTAACTTTAGAATATCTGCCCAAGAGTTGAAGAAATCAGGGACCATGGGACTCAGCGTTGCATAAGAAAGTAGTACGAATATTTTTACAAAATCCAACTCTTTCTGTCCAATGCTACCAAAAAAGCGAAAACTCCGTCTTTTATGATACAAAAAATTAAAAAGAGACGTAA
This sequence comes from Thaumatotibia leucotreta, assembly GCA_025490895.1. NCBI lineage: Eukaryota > Metazoa > Arthropoda > Insecta > Lepidoptera > Tortricidae > Thaumatotibia > Thaumatotibia leucotreta. Next base: position 45,523 of record JALPQI010002822.1, on the reverse strand, counting down.
TCTAAAGACATATAAAAAACAGAAACAACCTAAAACAGATGAAAAAAGTCGTATCAGTTAGAAAACGGACAAGTAAACTGTATGATCATGTGCTGACTAAGAAAAAGCAATGTATTATCATGGACGACGAAATGTACTGCAAACTAGATTTATAAACGACCCCTGGACCTTAGTATTGTACCATGCCCGCTGGGAAAATTCTCTCTAAACAAGATACAGCCATCAGTGTTGAAAAAATTGGTAAATAATACTCGTATGGCAAGCAATTTGTCAACGTAGCATGCGTTTCAATTTTTTTTCACCACAGGTAGTTTAAACGCTGAAGTATACCAAGAAGAGTATTTAAAAAATAAGACTGCTGCCTCTCATTAAAAAGCATAGGATGCCTACTTTGTTTTGGCCTGATTTGGCGTTATGTTATTACTCGAAAGCCACACTTGAATGGCATAAAACAAACAAGGTTGATATAGTCGAAAAAGACATGAATCCCTCCAAGTGCCCTGAAGTACCCCCAATCGAAAGGTACTTGGCTTTTATGAAGCGGCAGCTTCAAAAAATGCCAGAGCTGCAACATCAGCCGACGACTTAAAAAAAAAGTGGAACAGGGTGTCAGGAAATATAGCAAATGTTGTCGTCCAAAATCGAATGAAGGACATCCAGAAGAAAGTAAGATTGACGGCAAAATATGGGTCCTATGGCAGTCTCTTTAGAACATAGTTCTAGAAAAAGTGTTATATTTTAATTTATTTTTTGTTTTATTTCAAAATATTACTTAATATTAAAGTTGTGTCACTTTTATCTTGTCTACTTATAATTCGATACGGTCCTTAAATTGTAGAATGCTTACTTACACATGACTAAAAATGCATCGTTAATACGTCCGAAACTTCATGAGAACTCTTAATTGATACATTTAGGAGCTCATAATTTTGAAGCTATTTTAATGTCATTAATAATATATAAATAACATTACATGTAAGTAAAAATGTATATGAACAAAAGGTTTTAAGTTGGTAATAAGACCAAAATTGTGTTCTGAAAGTGCGTGATTATGAAATAATGCAAGTTTTTGATGTTTTTTATTTTTGTTTTCTACTGGCTAACTTTACCTATCATACAACTTATTAATTAAGAAGTCTAGTTGTCAACTATGTCATGAACACTCTATGGTTTGTTATTATTGCATAAAAATACTACGCAGCATATTCGTTTGTAATACACGTATCAATGATTTTGAGGTAGTTGCTGCTTATCGCAGCATAATTCGTGAGGAAAATGTGGCAGTTTTTCGCAGTTGCTTGCACGTGCCGCATGATTTACTTACGTTTCTATTATATTATCTCGGTCACAACACTTATTATATTTATGTTTAGTATGAAAGTATAAAGTAGATAAACAACAGAAATGAAGTTAGGTCAACTTATAGAATTGGGTCAATCGAAAACTTGGTTAAAACGCTTCTATTTTTTTCATGTCAAATGAACAAGCAGGAGTCTACCGTAGCGTTTCATATGTATGACCATTTATTAAATTTAACTAGGTATGAGTACATAGGTATAATACTACCAGAATATCTTAAATTAAATTGTCTTATTTTTATTATTAATCATTAATTGTCAATCATTTAATCACGAATGAATCAGCTAAATACGAGTAGATAAATAAATACCTACCTACAACATAAATGCAAGTTACTCTTTTTAATTTAAGTTTATTTTTAGATATACATTTTTATATTACTTTTACCATATTCCAACAATCGTTTTCCTAAAAACCAGATGTATTTTCAAGTTAATAAGTATTTATATTTAAATACGTCAATCGATTAATTAAATCCAATTACATTTGATTAATCTATTTGATAACGAATAATTGAAAATACCTAATATAAGACTAATCTTACTGGCATATAATCAAACCCCGGATGACGGAAGCAAAAATGCGTTTGTCACTAGTGCTTAGTTAAATATCGACTATTCTATCGACATCCATACCAACATTTTATGAATTACAAATGTATTATACTTAATCGTCAATCGTAAACGAAATATATAAATGTATTATCAACAGTAATTTAGGCAATCGTACGTAATCAGAGGCATTGCGATTTAAAATTGATAAACAATAATATGTCAACAATACCTAGTACCATAGGACAGTTACAAAATCGAAATTAAAGCCTAAAAAGCAGCTTGAATGTCGCTCAGAATTTCAAAGGGCACTTGTTAAGATTACTTTTACATCCTCGGCGAAATTATTCACAAAAAATATCAGAATGTGTTGACTAAAAAAATTGGTGAATTCATATTAAAAATCTTATATATTTTTTGATATCTGGAAAAGAAGTGGAACTACTAGGGAAACATAATTAATATAATCTATAAATTTCAAATTAACAAATCGTTCAAATGGATGTCGATAGAATAGTCGATATTTAACTAAGCACTAGTGACAAACGCATTTTTGCTCCCGTCATCCGGTGTTTGCATATAATTGATAAAATAAAATGAATATAATTAAAAATTCGTATATAGTGTAAAATTGTCTTAGGTACCTACGTAAATCGATCTAGTCCCACGGTTAGCTCAAATAAGGCTTGTGTTGAGGGTACTATTTTGTATCTGTATTCTATTTTTTTAATTGTATAATTTTAGTTTCATTACGCATTGGTGTTCTGCTGTAATGTCATGTCAACTTTTGTTTTAATAAATAAATACATTATAATAGGCAGATAAGTACTCAAATAGGTACATAGAAAACAACAATGACTGAAGAACAAATATTTTCGTGATAAGTGCACAAAAAGTTACTTTCACCGGGATTTGAATCCGGGACTTCCAACTTTGCGGATAGAATACTGAGCTAAGTGAGCTAAGAAATTAGGAAGGTCGTAGTATACGAACACTGCTAATAAGTAAGAGGTGAGATCCCACATACGATGTTATTTTTGTTATATAAAAATAAAGTGTTACAAGGGCAAAGTTACAGAATACTAGAATGTCAAAGAAAGTTGATAACATTTTATGACGCCAATATGGGAGCATCATAAGAATATAATACAATGTCGCAGTACTGAGTACTGAGTCAATGGCGAAAAAAAAAACTAGCCAATTTCAGCCAAGCATGGTTCTGCGTCTAGTTTGGTAAGGAGCGAAGTTGCAGTTTGCGCGTGCATTGCTCCGGCTAGGCCGACCCGCGGCGGCAGCCCCGTCAGTCCACGCCAACCCGCCGCCCTGTCGCCACGCCGCCGTCCACGGACGGTCGTGCCGTGATACCGCGTGACGAAGTGACAGTGCTGTGAGCAGTGAACCCGAGTTTTCGGCAGGACGCTAATTTTATCGAACGACCGGAACGATACGACTGATTTTTTTTATCAGTTGCACTATACATACGGTAAGATTTTTTTTTATTTTACACCCTCAAAATTTAAAAAAAGTTTTGTAATATTGTGTTCCAATGGATTATCCTGTTAGAAAATATCTGCGAAAATCACAAATAAAATAAAGTAATATTAAAGTAACTGACTTGAAATCGGTGAATCAAATTGACGATCTACCGGCATTTGCAAAATATCTTGTGTAAGAGAAATAAAAAATCTTAAAAAGTTATGATGTCTCCAAATAAAAAGTACTTAAACAATATTTACAATTAAAATTCTTTAGGTCACTGAAATAATACAAATTAGTGTTAAATTTACCGAACGCTAGTTTTGTACGCGAATGACAAAACACGTTTTCAAGGTTTACATCATTTTCGTCGCGTCCTAATACTTTTATGTTACATGTACCTTACTTTATGATCATGCGAGACAGGTAAGTCAGTAGTTAGTTATTTATTCGTCGTTCTTTATAAGTAATGGTTGTAGGTACTGCGTATTTGTCTCTTGACATGGTAACCTTACTATCTGCTGTATCGTGTGATATCAGTCATAGGGGTCAATAGCGGACTAACTTCTAACTAATTACTTTATGACGACATTGCAAGTAAATCCGGTTTTAAGTCTAATTAATGATTTATCGATTCGTGGTATGACGTGTGATGAGATCCTTAAAGTTACTCTTTCATATTTTAGTTTAAATGTTAATGAGGTATTTAGGTTAGGTACCTACTTACGTTAATTGTCGTTTCTCAGACCCTAAACGTAATTTATTCCTATTGTTTTTAAATAAAATTTACTTGAAATATATTTACCTGATAATTACCGTCTATATTTGCCAGCAAAACTAAGTGAAGTTGTCGCAATAGGTACGGAAATTTTTTATAAATTGCGAACGAAATACGGGGCGAAGGTAGTGTATTTTGGGTAAATTTCCCTACATTATTTCAATGAATATTACTTCACATAGGTCCCAATTTTAAAATTCCCATTAAGTGATTTTTCCATTAAACGTGGCTGAGATGAAAGGAGAGGGCTTATAGATTATAAATTAAATATATATATATATATATATATTTTATAGGAAAACTCGAATTGCTTTAATAAATATTTTTTGATTTCTATTTTTTAAGAAGTAACCTAAGTACTACGAGTATGTATATTAAATATAAATATAAGATTTCATTTGTACCAAAGAAAAATGCCGACGTTTACCAACCCTGTGTCCCACGGCCAGCGCTGGTAAACTTCGGTGTTTTTTCTTTCGCCGATGACAATGTCCTTTACGAGTAATAATCAAAACAAGTCGAAACTGCCTCCAGGATAGAATGAATCAATGGCAGTGTCAATATTATAAGAACGAGAGCGATAACTTATTTACGTTCTAGAGACCTAGTATTTGTGGCGCCTTGCACTTCCTATCTATGTATGCTAACCGAATTAATAACAGTAATCATTATACACCAATAATAAAACAATTAAGGTTAAAAGAAACTCGTTCTTATCGTGGCTTAATCGTTTACAAGAAACTTTTTAGCTTGGTGCGGTTCTCGCACACCTGCTGCTAATTTTGCGAAAAAATATGACTTAAGTATGATGAATAGTATGCGTCAGTACATAAACAAAAGTACCGCAAATTGAAACATTTTAACACGTAGGAAATAAAATTACATGCGACCGAATTCGGACACATGCGATTTTTTTTTAATTTCAAGATCGTAAAGGAGAACATGACAGCCCGTATAATCCATCTACGAATACTTTAAAAGGGGTGCAGGGTGGTTAATTGTAAAAGACATTTCATATGTTTTGGGCTAATTTTGGAAATACATGCTAAATACTTTACACAGTGAACTTCGAAAGAGGTATGAAAAATTTTCCTGCCCTCTATGTTTTCATTCCTTTTCCTGTCGTCTTATTAGATAAAAGGTGCGCCATGTTTATGAACTAAGTAAATACACAACTTAGAAATTCGTTATGGTTACAATCTAATGAAGATAGCTTAGAAAGAGCAAACCCATATGAGCCAAATACGGTGAGATATCTACCAGTCTACCACCCTTACTTATAAGTGAGGGTGTATTGGTATCAACTCATGCGGCACTAAAAAGGTTAATTACATTACTGTTTTCCGGCAAGTTGCCGTGGAGGCATTACCATAGACAGCAAACTTATTCCCGTAGATTACTGAACGTGATTCCTTGGAGGCATACACCAGTATAAGTTGAATCAGGGCTGTTTTATCAATAAAAGTGTCCGTTAGTTAATGTTATTAGTCTCCTTTGAAAGATTATTCCTTTCAATAATGAGATAAAAAGAACATAGGTAAAATGTATCTGACATATTCAGTTAACTGGGGTTTGAAAGAGCCCTTAAGCCCTGCAATTATGAACGATGAAATCCAAATCTTTTTTTTCACAAAATTTTGAAAATTTCTACTGTGCGTAATTCATTGTTTGATTGTAATAAATAAGTGTTGAAAGTGAACTGATTAACTAGTAACCACACCGCCTCGGCTAGATGCTTAAAAGCGTACTTAATGCTAGAAATTTATGCCATCTATAGCTGAAGCATTGCCATTGCGGTTATAGAAGATTAGCAAATCCTAGATCAACACTTAGCTCCTCTTATACTCGTACTGCTGCTGAGGCGAGACTTCTTCCACTTATTATACAAGTTCCTCATTTATTCTCGCATCAGGCTGGACTCTTACCAGAAAAAGTTTTGCAACTAAATCCGGTAAACAAAAAAAAGCTTAAATATGTATATTGAATTAGGCAACCATCAGCTTTTTTACTCGTAGCTCCACTTATACTGGTATCAGAGACGCGATACTTTTTCCACTTTAGTGGAATCTCGCACTCGCATCAGCCAGAACAGGAACTTAGCAAAGTGTCAATGTTACTGAAAAGGAGAAGCTTATGCATCTTGCATTTGCCTGCCATCCATCAGCCCCCAGCTTCATTTATAATAATTCTATTGCTGAAGCCTTTTCTACTAAGACCGATAAAACAGATTGGATGGAACTAGATCTCATATTAGCCTAGACTCTATTTCAGCAACAATGATGCTTTTACAGTAAAAAAATAGCCAACCATCAGCTCATAGCTCGCACATACAGTGGTTCTACTGAGGCGAAATGTTCACTTTAAGTCCTTCGAAGCGAATTCTCGCGTCAACCAAGACACTACTGCAGGAGAGGCGTCGTCATTACTGTAATAGAAGCGATTAGTGAAGGCTGGATTAGCGCAGCCCACCGGCAGCGCAATTTCCTAGCTCCACTTATGGCAGCCCACACTGGCCGCACTCTGATTAACCCACAGATCATCTGAAGCATAAAATGAAGTATATGAAGGGTCAACGGAAAAACTTGTTTTGTTACTTCTTTCGGAAACTGAGCATTAAATGTAGAGCTCTTAATAAACTATTTATTCCTCAATACATTTAGTATCTATAATAAGAATTAATTTAAATATTTCCTCTTTAAAAAATACCTTTTTATGGATAATGCAGGACATGGTTAGCAGTTCCATGCCGCGATAACTCAAAATGTTGCTAACGTCTAACAAGCATTCCGTGTACCCGCCAACTCGCCATTATACATATGTATATGTAAGACAACTAAACTTCGCCACTCTACCAGTGCATAAAACTCTTTTCAACATTTTGCACACTAGGGCATGTTAGTTATCACCGAAACTTAAAATTTACTAAGTGCGTTTTCTCAGGAATCAAATCTTCTATTCCTTAAAGTAATTACAAAAAAACGAGCAAGTCAAGTTCTAGAGACCTTCGATAAAAAAATGAATAATGCACTAAAGTAGTTGAACTGGTTAGGCACGTGATGACTACGGGATATCGCATTTGACTTGGAGAATGGGGTTTGTTTTAAGAATTCTCATTAATGCTAACGCGGTTATGTCCACAAGGTTAAGTGACTAACTTGTGGGAAATTTAATTTGGTCATTTCTGCGCTCTGATATACCAAGTAAAAGTGAAATTATTCGTATAATACCTATAAGCTTTAAGAGGAAAATACATGTTACGTAGTTTAAATAAATGTAAAGCATTTTTTTATTCGCATTCTCACGATTAAAATACTCTGATTACGATGTCGATGAACCGCACTTTAAAAATTCTAAACCAGAAAGGATGTTTTTCGCCGTACTCATCTATCTTCTAATATTTGCATTCGATAGCCCGACTTAAGCAAACAGCATGATCGATGATAAACGCAGATGTCGGCAGTGTGACGAATTATTTACATTTTTAAATGTCATATCCTTCTTAAGAAACTGTTGAAAAAAGTCGGGGTCTTATCATTATATGGGATTGGAGACGTCACATCCTTCTTTACATTTTTATACTAACAAATCGTTCTGGGGTTCGGATTATTTCCGAATCTATTTCATGCACCAACCGGTTTCGATTGAGAAAGAGGTGTTCGAGAATGACATTTACTCAGTCATATTTAGCAATATTCCGACAATTTATTAAGCAGTTACGATTGCATTGAAATTAAGGCAGCAAGATTAACGGAGATAAGCCCCGCAGTGCTTTTTTTCGCATTTATTCGCAGTGAAAGTGCACCTACTTTCACCCCCACCGCGAATCTGTATCAAAACTTGTGTGTGCAAAAAAATGGTGTCATTGGGTCTTCCCTCCGTGAGTAATGTTAGTCTATTAATCTGCAATTTGTTCTGAGCTGGCTATTTCGAAATATTATACAGCATAGACATTTATCTAGTTAATCTAGTTTGCGTAATGTGCCTACTTAGAGATAAGTAGACTAATAGTAGCATGGATTTAGACACGCTGACATATAGATATTACAGTCAGGTTTTTATCATATGCTTATGATATTTATTAGGTAGTCTCTTTTTATCTATAAAATAATTGCAATATAAATCGTGTTATACTCAGAGGAAAGAAACTGACATTGGCATTCGCCTTTGTGTGATGTGATATTAATTTAAATATTAAAATTTTCAATCTAAGCGTTTTGCTAACTCTGAATAAAAATGTACCTGACAGATAAATGTTAGCTGTTCTTTTCTTTTATATACCTATACAAAAGGACAGTGGCAGGTAATTTTATCAGACGTATATATTTATCTGGAGAATTAGGTAGTAAATAAGATTTTTTTATTATAAACCTAGCCTTATTTATTTGTGTTTTTGATTTATTTTATGAGTATAGCATAACTTCTAAGCATAGTCTATTTTCGTTATTCCAAACGCGGGTTCACTCATATTTCTAGTGGACTTGGGGTTAGTAACCATTACCTGATTTTTTTAAATAATTTTTTTTTATTTTAGATACTTGTTTCTTTTAGTCTAGCCCATCTACATATTATGAAAAGAAAGTTATATTACTTCTCTAGGATCACCAGTACATCAATGATGTATTTCAAGTCGTAATGCGTGAGTGAGTCAAAATAAAGTTATTCACGTGGTTAAATAGGGCATACTAGTGGGTAAAGGTGTGTCCACACTGTGTCAAATAGGCCATGTGCGGCACAGAAGCTATTGTGCCTCTGCCCATTGTGTCAGATGACAATAAATTATTACCATATTTAATGAGAGCGGTGCACCGCGCTGCGCATCTCGCCAACTTAGAAAAACAAAGACAGGCTATTGTTTGTTAATAATGCATAAAAATTCGTATAACTATGATTTGGTAGTTCGTGGCTGCATACTGATGTGAAGACGTGTGCCGAGGATGCAGAAAAAAATGGGTAGCTAGTCACGATGACGGATGCTTTCGTCGTGATGTATTGAAATGAAACTACGTTGAAAAATTACATAATACATTTCTAAACGTGTTATTTAAAGTACAAAGTATAAGTATCATAACTGGTTATCCTGATGTTGATAGAAGGTATTTAGGAACTATAATACTTTGGTTTATCATTACAGTTCTAGTAAATGTCATGACTTGAGCATGTGCGGCATCTGCGTTTATGCCAGGACTGATCGAACTTAATCTTCAACGGTTTTCGCGGAACGTAAAACAATAAAAACAATCTTTATTCTAAAATTCCCAGTTAACAGTATCTGTCAAATAAATGTTAGCACTATCCTTTTTTGACTGATGACCTGAGATAAGGGTGGTAATAATTTTCACTTACGGATACTTTTCACTGAGGATTGAAAAATCAGTCCTTAGGATACATATCCCAATATTCTTAATATAAATGAAGAACGCATGAAAAAAAAAAACTAACGGAACCCACAATAGTATCCATTAACGATACCTACCTAACTGGCCATATTACTTTGTTATTATAGTCACGTGAAAATGAAATATTTATCAATTTTATCATATTGGCCTGAGAAAAGCAAATTAATTAAGGAGTTGTAATATAAACACGATGAATAGTTTATAATATGATAAGTTATCAATTTCTCTGCATTCGCTTTAATTTTGTAGATATCATATTTATTAGTAGGAACACTTACAAGTAAATACATACATAAAGCTCTAGATTTATTTAATAGTTCATGACGAGGATGGTTAATTGGTTATAGCGGAACTCGTCATTTAAAACAGGCTTCCAGTCACGGATATATAATATACAGATTTAATTGGAAATAAAATAAAGACTACGGTAAAATATTTTTTTTTCCCATTTACTTTTTTTTTAATGCGGTAGGTATTTATTATTCTTGAATGGCAGTTTAATCGCGTGGTCACAGACTAGTTACAAATAGACCGACATCACATTATGATTATGACGCGTTTATGATTATCACGAGATATCCACTCACAAGTGCAATTTTGCTTGAGAATCCCCAAGGTCCTAAAATCTCTACATCCTTTATATGCATCCTTTATATGCATCCTTTATTGTTTTATAGTGGAAAATCCAGTGTTTACTCCTAAAACAAAACATTTGTTTGAATTTTAAACGAGTACAAGTAGAATACATAAACACTAAGTAATGAAATAAACAGTATTTTTCTTGTAATATATCCATGATAATATTATAAAGCAATTTTGTCTGTTCCAGTTTCACGTCTAAATTACTGAAACAATGTTCATCAGAATGAACCCTGAAAAGGATATGGAATAGTTTTTATCCCAAAATTACTTATTAAAACGTTAACCAAGTTCAGCCCAGTCTAAATCACGGACAATACATAAATTATTTCATCAAAACTAATTTTTTACGGAAGAAGTGTCATGACCCCTAGTTGGTCCAAATTATACATTTATGGTACATCTAGTATTGGTGATCGATGGTTGCGGGTAATAAAATATGCAATTTAATTATCGCATGGTCAGGGTGCTATCACTGCATTGATATGATGTTATTCCAACGTCATGTGCAGACAAACAACTGAACATCTGATATCAGTGTGCGCAGAGTCAGTGAGATCCGATTAGGTATGTTGAAGATATTTTTATCATTATACTTCACCGAACCTCTAGAAAATTAGCTTGCGGTTAAATAGTTTTGCGATAACTATTTGCAGTAAGTAGTTTACATGCGATTTTTAACGGGTTTATTATTTTCTAGTAGATATTATCTAATGCATATTGAGACGCTTATTATTTCATACCTAATTAGAACTGGGAATAGCAGAAAAAAAAATGTAGTAGGTCGAACGAACGATATTTTTTAAGTTTGAATTACTAGTTTGAAATGTATCAATACGAAAAAACAATAATAAAAGTAATTGCATAATATTTTCTTCGAATACCGCGAGTATTACTCATGAAATAAAACTATGAAAAATTAAGTCGCCCGCAAACCAAAGTCTTAACTAAAGTCTTCGAAACGTCGGAATGAAGTTAAAGTTAATTAATATACGCTAGTTTATCCGTTTTCATAGTTTTATTTCAAAAATAATTGTCATATTATTCCTGAACATATCACATAAATTTGAGAGGGTGACCAGCCTCAACTTGAGAGGGTGCAGCGGTCTTTGTAGTTACATTACATTTATGTTTAACAAGTATTCTTCAAGTTAGAAGCTAATATAAATACAATAAATTATTACTATTTATTTAATTACAAAATTACTTTCGAATCACCCCCTACCGTGAAGTGTAACTAATGGGTACTTACGCTGCAGGGATCGATTGAGAAATCAATATATATCTTCCTCCCATGACACCGGACAATGGCGTCTTTGACAGTTGGGCGACGATGACTTTTGACAGGTCATTGCACTCAGGAACTACAAAGATACCTTGACAGAATACTTACACTTTCAAAATAAAGCACGGTGTAAAAAACTGTGTGAACGGGTGTTACACGCTTACCATATTGTTCGATTGACAACAATCATATATCGATGTCTGAAGAGCAGTTGTAATATACTTATAAAAACCTTTTATGTTTTCAAGAGATAGAGGGGAGCTCTATACCGTATAATATTACAAACTATACCATTCTTAGGTTTAGGTACTGATACAGTCGGCCAAAAATATGCCATACCACTTTTAGATTTTATTGTAGTCGAAAAGTCGTAGACCATAATTTTGGCAGATGTTATGGAGGAAGCACTAAAGTTTTATTTAAGTAATCAATATGTAATATTCCTTAGATATACTATTTTATATTATGAAACGTACATTGGTCTTAATATAAAAATTGCTAAAACTTTCAGGAACGGATGAGAGAGCCGGGAACCTTGATCATAACCCTAGTGTAGTACTATTACATAGCTATTCAAGCACCTGGTATTGGTGAGAGAATCGGGAACCTTGATCATAACCCTAGTGTAGTACTATTACATAGCTATTCAAGCACCTGGTATTGGTTACTTACCTACATAACTAGGTACTGCAGTTATTAGTTTTCGTCATTAGGGTTAGATAGGAACAAAAAACATGATAATATTCCTCTTAACTAAATTTGGAATTTTACCGAGATAATGAAATATTTTCTGCAGCCCCTTAGATACATATATAAAACGCGATGGTTAATAAATCTAAAAAAAAACACATTTGGATAAACCTAACGGGATTACAGAATGTATTATGTGCTCTTTTACTAGAATACTTAGAATACTAGCTTGGGCCCGCCTTGTCTATATAAGGTCCGAATGGCGTCTTCCGTATTGATCAAGATTCAGAGACGAGGTGGCTCGAGACTCGATCTTAGGTAAAAAGTCGTGGAGCTAGCTGGACTCGAAATATGCAGTAGGTAATAGAAAATAGACTCACACATAATATTGTTAAAGATTAAAGGCCTGTTGCTCTAGCCTCAATAAAATGGATCTGTTAGATAAATGTTAGCTGTCCTATTCTTCTATATGCCCGGGGTGAAGGATAGTGATAATTTTGGTTTTAGTTTCCTACTATGCCAACCACCACGATTGTTATAATATATGGAAAAAGAGACAGAAAATGATATTAAGAATGGTCTTCATAAAATGCTGCCTTAGTAGGCACCATCGGTCGACGCTTCCTAGAAATGGCCATTATTTGTAGGCTTACAGATATTTTATTATACAATCAAAGCTAGTTTCGAATGAATTCATTTTATTGTAATAGTATGAAAACTTCTGCATAGTCTTCCTATTGTTCAAAAATAACAATACATTCTGAGAAGAGTAGTTTGTAGACTCTTTTGATATTTTATTAGATGAATTTGTGGAGTAAACAGTTACTTATAAATATTCTTCCATTTGTTATTTGGTGATGCATTTTTTATTTCAAATTATAGTCCAGGTCTTTTCATGCTTTGAATTTGTGGGGGGAGGAGGACATAACTGTTTTTTAGTTCTGGAGATATTTGAAAGTTTTAACTTAAAAGCTTTGTTGGGACCTAAATATATGTTTGTATTTTGTAAGAGATCTAATCAACTCTGTTCAGGCTCGCTCGCTCGGCTCGGTTAAACAAACCATACCCGCGCTAAGTGAATTTAATACGTTTTTTACCATTGAATAGCTAATTAACATATTGGAAGTCCGTCTCGAAAAAAATGTTAATTAATTAAGTAATTCTGACGTGTTTGCTTTCAAAGCTATATTGAGTTGTCCCCGCTATCATAATTATTTAATTCAAATATTTTTTCTATTGAAAAATAAATTTTTGTTTACATGATTTCGATCTCTATTCCATGCTTAGCAGTAATGATTATACACTATTTAGCTTAATAATTTAAATACTTATGTATTTAGTAGGTACTGTGCTGAAAACGGTTCAGTATCTATGCTGAAAAGAATTGTTTAGTAGGTATAAACAACTCTGCAGAAAGACAAAATATGGCTTAAAACAGATAAGTAAACACAAAAATATATTTTTTCCAATTATCTGATCTAGCTCTGTTCGACCTATCTGTCTTATTTCATTCCCTAAAATATTATCAGCATCTAAGACGTCGTTGTGTTATATATGAATTCGTTTATTTGCATAAGCCATTATGAAAATAATTGGATTACCTACTGGTGCTCAAACATTAAACAATCTTCGCATGTTACAATTACGTGGTAGTCGTTTACCAGTTCATCCCAAGGATTGTTTATATATGGTTTGCGCGTGCGCCTCTGTAAGTAAACAGTTGTAGTTTATAGAACATGGTACCTACAGCTTTTGTTAAGATTTGTATGTTACTTGCAAGAAAACGATTATATTGTAACAGCATAAATATTATTTTTCTTTGTCTTAAATGACGCGACGTGTCTTAACCATGCCACGCGAGAAGAATGCTAACTCACATCATGGCTTTTAATAAAATTTACCTAACATGCTTTAAATCGTGTCTAAATAATGTTGTCTTCTCAGCTTGTCTTCTCCTTCAATTTTGCTCTTTAAATGAGACGTGTCGGTGTTTACGAACGTTTCAATTCTCCAGGTCCACAACAACTGAATCCACCCCCTATCCTTTGGCTCAATTTGCAAGTTCATGAATTGAATATATGTATTAGATATTTACTATATTTTAATTCTGCTGAGGCGGTATATCAGTCTGTAGATCAGATACCTAGTCAAATTATTATATTTATCATGAAGTTAAGAAATCGTTTTTTTATTACAGCTAGTTAGAAAAATGCGGATGCATTTGCAATGACAATGAGGTTATTTTTCCTGATAATTAAAAAGAGGGGCCGTTTTTAACTCATATTATAGTGCTTTGGTTCCATAAGAATGTGGTAATTGTTGTCTACAAGCAAGTTATCACAGCATTTAGAATGGTATCGATAAGCAAATGCCTTCAACCGTCTTATCTGTGAGTCAATGCCAAATAACCGTGTTAGGAAATCTAGAAACGCCTTAGATGTCGTGTTAATAATGAGAAATGCTTTCCGTTAGGATGAGGGATATGACTTGGGCACTAGTGGTATTTTAATCGCTTACCGAATGGTTAGCTCAATACACCAGTATAAAGAGCACTCTTCAACCCACACTTGACATGTATTTGAAAGGCACAGGTAAGTTTGTTGTGCCTGTGGTACGACTCATCTGGACTCCAGAATACATGGCTTGGGTACTAGGAATGCTTGGTGGCCATCGCCTACTCACTGTGGGCGAGACATAGGACTCAACTGGTTCCTACAACCAGTCCTGTTAACGACTAACTTTACAATCGCTTTTGAGTATTCTTGGTTTTTATTGCTAATTGCTATGTAAATTGCAGAAAAGGACATAAATAATCTATAGATTGTGATTTCTTACTGAACACAAATGTCGCTGCGTTATCTATAAGTAAGAAAATTGGAATCGGTAGTTAGGTCTCGGCCAACGGTAAGGGCATTTAATGCTATTTTTTATTTTTTAACAATATTGTGAAACTAGTTGCAGTTATTGTGAAAATTCAAATCAAACTAAATATTTTGATTTACTTTTATTTATTTTGATTTTATAATACACACTTAGTTGGTATTGCTTAAATTTTTAAGATTATTTTGAATAACAGGTTTAGCTGCATCCTGTCAATCTCGCTCGCTTTAAAGTCTCAATCTTGAATGTAATTTCCTAATACCTACATAAATTCTGACGTCTTTTAAATCTTCGATTTGTGTCTGCGATGCCACGTCAATAGAACCCGTCCTTTAAGTAGATACGACGTCAATTACCACAGATGCCAATGGATGTTGATATGTCGTCCAGCTGGCCGTTTCACAAATGACCACAGCCTTCAGGCAACCTAGATCTTCGTTGCTTTGACAATGCGCTCGATCGCCCACGCCGCGCCGCACCGCTCTCCAATCGTTTCATATTCCTGCTTTCCAAAGCAAGGAATCAAATCACAAATAGCCATTTGATTACATCGCGACACTGAATTATTGAACTTGACGTTTATGACCAATAATCTATTCTCGACGGCAAACGTAGGAAATTAGCTGTTAGAAAGTGCGTGAATTGTTGTGAAATATCTGACAAAAAATAGTTATTATCCTTGTTTGTTGATTGACTGCTTTAATTGCTTAAAAAAGCAATCAAACGAGCTATAGAGATAAGTGAGATGATTAGATATCTATTCTTCGCGAAATTAACCCCACTGTATATGAGCAGTCAATCTCAATACTTTCTAGTCTTATTTAAGTCAGTAGGTTCAGCGATGCGCGCGAATGATTCTTTACATAACCTAAGTAAGTGCACAAGAATATTTTTGCGCAAGCCACAGTATTGGTTATTTGAGCTAAAAACACGGATCTTTGACCTGGAGGTGCGACAGTTATAACGGAGAGAGAATTATTCTGCTCTGTTCGAGCATACCTCAGCGCGTATTTGGCTAAGTGTCACCAAAAATGGCGGGGGAGATATTCGTCTTTTAGCTAATTACGCTGCGAAGGCAGTGGCGAGACGGGGACTGATGTGGGCCATTACTCGAGCCGCCACACGAGCCTCATTATGGCTGCAAGCGAGTTCGCGTAGCCCATAAAATTGCCATTAACTTCACCTAGACTATTTGTCTTGAACAACGAGTGAAAATACGACGATATAGAAGCAGCTTGATATTAGTCCTGCATGAAGTCTGCATTAGCGTTCTGAATGCATTAATGTTTCATTTTACACTTCCGTTTCAATTTTAATAAATTTATGCTAACAATACATTTTGGAAGGCGCAACGTGTGTGTCAAATTATGTATAAGCAGATGTCTGACGCATCTATGTGTTTGCATTGCAAGTTAGAATCGATACGTGTTTTGAATTATTGCAATGCAGCGACATCTTTGTACATACAAGCCTCGGCTAATTATTACAAAAGGAATTCCAATTTGTTCATTAATTGACATTAAACTATTGTAAAGTCTCGTCAAGTTTATATTTGTACAATGTCATCATAAAATGTGACTCGTGACTAAATATCTTAAACAAGTAGGTATTATTGACATATTCGCTAGTTTTTATTCATTGATTAGTATTTTTCCCAGACAGCACTCCGTCACTCATAATAGGTATGTAAAAAACTAACTTAAAGAACTAACTAGGTTCTCCGATTTTTGACGAAGCAATCTGTCCTGTGATTAATTGCAAACTGAACCTGTTTAACAGTACTTAAGGAATGTTTGTCAGAAATGCTAAATTATTTTGAGTTGTTTCTAATAGCGGATAGTTTTTGGATGTTGTTTAAAATGATTTTATCACTAGCAGA
Source organism: Thaumatotibia leucotreta (assembly GCA_025490895.1). Classification (NCBI taxonomy): domain Eukaryota; kingdom Metazoa; phylum Arthropoda; class Insecta; order Lepidoptera; family Tortricidae; genus Thaumatotibia; species Thaumatotibia leucotreta. The sequence goes on along the minus strand of JALPQI010002822.1, from coordinate 28,590 downwards.
AACTACGAAATTGAAAATAACATTATAGACAAATTTATTCTCGACGCACAAATGACAGATCTGGAATCATAGCCATCCACAATTGTAACCGTTAACGTAATAGACGCAAATCGCATTCGGCAAGTCTGTCCAACACGATAAATATTTAAACCCACGTGAGTTCAGTTGACCCGGCTCCTAATGCTATTCAAGGTCTAAAGTACCGTGGTACACATTAATATTGTACGCCGAGGGACCGAGCGTGTTAGGGTTGAAAAAACACGAAACATGCGCGCTTTTGTAAACGTTGACCTAGTGACAAGGACGATCTAAAACAATGCAGATAAAATGACACGAAATTGTTGTAGGTATTATGTTTGGCGGTTATGCTTGTTATTTCGGGCTATGACGTAGCAAGACAAACCTAATTACTTGAGAAAATATTCAACCTACCTTACCTTATACCTTTATATGTAAATCTGCAGCAAAAAACATTCTGGGGGTTACCATGACGTACTAATGCGATTCAGTTTAGATCGAGAGAAACGGACAAGGCTATAAGAGTCGTATATCTCTGTCCCTTTCCCTGAACATAAACTGAATCGCATTAGTACGTCATGATAACCCTACAGAACTGCCATGTCGGAATATGTCCTACTGCGATAAAAGATGGCAGCTAAAGAAAATAAAAATATTGTATGTACTGATTAAACGCACTTCCTACAAATTAACAATAGATATATCGCAGTCACGTATGCAAACGGTAAGGTCACCCATGTTTATGCAAACACTCGGCTAGAAGATAGTGGAGTTTGCTGTAAGTAACCAAGATAATATCGGGTAGAGAAATTCCTACCTGGCCCCGTCACTCCGACGCCCGGCTCCGGACAAAAAACCGTTTCCTTTGCATTATGTTTACAGGACCTCCGACACTACGACCGCTAAGGTCCCTTTGTGCCACGCCCCTTGAACAACTTTGAACGGGCGTTTTTTGTTCACTAAATTGCCGTTAAGAAATGCGATTAAAATTTTTCTATTAGTTAATTAATATTTTTATTTTGACTTATGGATTAGGGTTACACTGTAGAAATATAATTCCGGCTGCGATCATTAAGATTAAAATAAAATTTCCTTAATCAATAATCCGCTGACAGTCATAATGCTTAAAGGTAGATATCACATCCGCAACCGCATAATGTATGTATATCTAATTTCGTATTAATAATTGAAGATATTTATTTTCATAGAATAATAATTATTCTATTCTATTAGAATAAAATTATTTTGAATCTTAAAACCCATTTCACGGGTTTAGGACAATCCGCTCTAAATAAAGACCACCAAGAGATGACATTAAACCTGATCCGAAAACAAAAAAGCTATATAATGGTTTTTGTCTTGTTCGAAGAATTTAACCGTCCCGTTGCGTATGGGCAGATGTAGCTAGAAATAGTGCATTTCCAGTTCCCACGACGGGCGGGCTTGCGTGCTGGCTAATGAGTCTTAGCCAGATAGATTACATGTACTCGCTTGCAATTTACGCACCAATGCGTAACTACAGACGACCACAAATACTGCCGATTCCGCACGGCTCGCATCCTTCGGGATAAACAAGCAATCAATATGAAACGTGAGAGCGTTACATGTCTCTCCCAATAATAAACAGTTTTTTGCAAGTATAGTCGCAACTATTAGCCGGAGGAGACTACGCCGGCCACTTTAAGTACAGTTGACACAAAAACTTATCCGCGTTGGAATGCTTTCCATGGTAATGGAGAAGGCTAGAGTGTTTTTTTTCCTAACACTCCTTATGAGATATCTATAAATCTTAATCAAGTTTTAGCTCACTTGACGAGGCGTTAAAAGCAAAAAGTATACAGCGTAAGGCTTTATTTATGATCCCATCATAAAATCGTACTTGTAGACTCGCTTTGTCGCTTGAGCCAATTATTACACCCAGGTACTAAAAATTGAGTACATCTTGATTACTAACTAGCCCAGCCACTTACGCGTCTTCAATGACGTCCGATTTGGTCGTCAAGGTATGAATACAAAATAATATCGGTGTCTTTTTTGCTTTCATTTGCATAAATGTTTGCAGTGCTGATTATTTGACTACCGAAAACAGCGAGCATTGCATAAATATTGTCATCATTGCTTACAATAATATTCTATTGTACATTATCTAAATGTTTCATTACATCCTACCTTGTGTATTGCGAAATTGATCGTGCAATTATGGCCGTCGAATATTAGCATGATCTTTATGACAGACAGATTTGCAATTATGCCACCCACGGTCTCATTATTTGCTAAAACACTTTCTCTTCCACATCTGTCAATGACCACCAAGTCCTATTGAATGTGACTTTAGTGTGCCAGACGGAAGAGTGATAGATGGTTCTAGCAAAAAAAAATTGAACGTAATATGTATCTTACTTGTGTCAAGATAACTTTACTCGCAATATTTAAATTGGAATAAATCTTTTAAACAGTAAATACCTTCATGTATGCAAAATTTCCTCAAGGGTATTTTTAAAGAGGTGGTACATGCATCTTAGTTAAAAAGGGCATAAAATATAAATCACTTGAGTTCTTAAAATATGTCGGCGTAGAACATGTATTTGAAGTTTGTGGAGTAGAACTTCCAGTGCAAAAAGTCATTGTTATTTGTTTGTATAGAACCCCTTCGTCAAATCCTGGGATATTTCTCGCAAAACTGGACACTCTGCTTCATGACTTGCAAATTAGATTTGACTATAACTCAAAGTGCCGTCTCGTTATCGCCGGCGATTTAAATATAAATACTTTGGACAATAACAGGACGACAGCGGAATTACAAGATCTTTCTAAAAACTATAATCTAACTCTACATATTGATGTGCCCACTCGTAAGTTCTCATGCATAGATCACATTATTAGCAACATTCCTAACGCGAAGGCAGCGGTACTTCCGCTTCACCTTTCGGACCATGATACGGCACAATTATTAAGCTTTCCAACAAAGAAAATCACTGTTCCTTTCAAGTCATTTTTCATTTATAAAAGGGACTATTCCACAAGTAACATTATAAAATTCAAAAATTGTTTGAGTAATTTATCCTGGTCCGAAGTATACGAAGAAACCGATTTAAATTTGGCATTCAACAAGTTTCACGATATGTTACGACTTTTCCATAACCTTTGCTTCCCAATTATACGATTAAGAATAAAGGATAATGACAACAAATTAAAATGGATTAGCAAAGGATTAAAAGTAAGCTGTAAAATGAAACGTGCCATGAGATTTAATTATTACAAAAGTAAGAAAATAAGTGATAAGACCACGTACACTAAATATGCCAAAATATTAAAAAAGTGTATATACTTGTCTAAAAGAAATGTAAACACTAGATTCATAGATAATAGCAGTAATAAATGTAGAGCATCGTGGCAAGTTATCAAAAATCAGTTATCAAATGTTAAACTTATGGAAATTATTGAACACATTACCCACGATAACATCTTGATATCAGATCCAGCAAATATAGCTTCCGTTTTTAATGACCATTATATAGATTCAGTACATAAATTGTCAAATACTATCTCTAATCCTTCGTTTAGCAGTGGAAATAATACCAGGCAATGTAATTCCATGTTTTTGAAACCTATTTCAAATATAGAATTGAGAAATGAGGTACTGTCCCTCAAAAACACAAAATCTGAGGGCTATGATGGTATAAACACACATATCACCAAATCATGTCTGACTGAAATTGTTGTAGTATTATGCCATTTAATTAATTTTTCTTTTGTATCCGGGGCCTTCCCAGAAGCTTTAAAACTGTCAATTGTAAGGCCACTATTTAAAAAAGGGGAAAAATATTTTGTAAACAACTATCGTCCAATAACACTAATACCTATTCTGTCAAAAGTTTTTGAGAGGTGCATGCAGAAGAGGTTGTTGGACTTCTGTACAAAGTACAGCATAATCAAACAAGAGCAATTCGCATATCAGAAAAATAAATCAACCACTCTGGCAAGTTTTTCTCTACTCAAGCTTATTTTATCTAATCTTAATAATGGAAAAATTACAACGGGACTATTCTTTGATATGTCGAAGGCCTTTGACTTTGTTTCACATGACTTGTTACTATATAAACTTGATGTACTTGGAATCAGGGGTCCGACACTTCAATGGATATCGTCTTATCTGAGAAACAGGCAACAATGCACTAAAATCAGTTTTCTGGAAAATAGAGGGATTAAAACCTATATGTCTGATTATCGATGTAACAACTACGGGGTTCCACAAGGAAGTGTATTGGGACCAATCTTGTTTTTGTTATATATAAATGACATAGTAGGTATAACTAACCACCAATGTATTTTATACGCTGACGATATATCGATTGTTGTTACCTCTGATAAAGGCGCTATACAAGAACACGAACAAGATGTCACTAACACGATAGAAAATGTGAAAAGTTGGTTATTTAGTAATAATTTGTTGATCAACTTGGAAAAGTCCAAATTTATGCAATTCAATAACTTAAAACAAAATCTTAATATTTCTATAATCGACAATGCACAAGAAACTAAATTTTTGGGTTTAATTTTAGATGCAAAACTTGATTGGAAATCTCAAATTAAAAGCATAACCAATAGACTTAATAAATATGTGTATGCACTTAAGCAAGTCAGTAGAGTAACAAGTGTCAAAACTGCTATCTCTTGCTACCGTGCCTATGTGGAATCGACCTTACGGTATGGGTTGATCCTATGGGGCAATAGTACAGACAGTGATCGAGCATTTATTGCTCAAAAGAAATGTATAAGGGCAATATATGGAATGAGACCTGAACAGTCTTGTCAGCCAGTTTTCCAGAGGCTCGGTTTGCTGCCACTTCCTGCGCTTTACATTTTTGAAACATGCATGTTTGTCCATAAGCACAAATTTTTATTTAATAAAGCATGTGACAGTCATCCGCGCTCCTGCCGTGACCCTGACAGATTGTTGCCTGACAACCGTTCTTATTCCGCTAAACACAAAAAAAGCTGTCTAATCATGTGTGTTAACATATATAATAAAATCCCGGTTGATTTCCGATCATTAAACTTGAAATCATTTAAAAGCAGTTTGTACCAGTGGCTAGTTAATAGAGACTATTATAAGATTAACGATTTTTTGTACGCAAAATAAAGGTGTGCCCTACTACTGTAAAGTAGGTTTATTTGTTAGGTAAGTACCAAAATGGTATTTACCAAGCAAAAACATTAAAAACCTACATTGTATATTGTTTGTTGGATTGTGATAGTTTCTGTTGCTTCTATTGTTTGGCTTAAGCTATACATTTGCTTACCCACAGAGGTTAAACATGTAATCTTACCTACAATGTATTAACACTAACACCTGTACCTGGTAATGTTTAATGCAAATAAAGTTATCTTTATCTTTATCTTTATCTTTAAGAGGCCATCTTAATTAATCATATTCTTTTGGTAAACATGCTTGCTTACAAAAAACTGGCCTACCTTACACAGCCCTTATTTATTTCTCTTATCTGCTACCTGATATCTGCGTGCTTAATTTACATCTTTATATTTTCGGTAGGTAGTAGGTAATCGTGTCGTCTATTCAGCCAATTTTTGCGTAACCTTGTGGTAACGAAAATCGGAAATGACCAAAGTCACGGAACGGACGATGATGTCGTTTGTCTTACTTAAGTAGTTATAGTATACGTTGTTTTTCCCCTTTACCAAGGCTACACGAGTTATCAATATATGCAGCTGTATTAAACGACAGAACACATTAATCAACAATTTCATCTAGGTAATTAGGACACAGATGTTTGTTGAAGTCTTTATCGCTGCGTTTGCTTCAAGTCGACTTGCATAGTAGCAAATATGAATAAATTGTGAACAAGACTGCGTCCGAATTTCGCAAAAAGAACTGTAGCAGATAACCATTTTTGGTTTATGTCCCGTACGGTATTTGCAGCGGTTTGCATGTACCGTTATTCTAACTACCGGTAAGGCTAGATGAAACTGTATAGAGCAATATCCTAAGGGCGTCTACCGGAATATGGTTACCTATTTATGAATTGGTTTATGATGCGTTCGAGGTTATGCCCCGTTAAGACAAATTTAAAATTATTGATTCACGAGCGATAACTTCTAACGATGTGAAGATCACGCTTTCTTTTTAGATCCGTCTTCATGATTCTGGATACAAATTCGTGTTAAGGTTGTTCTTTTATGATACGTCTATCATCAATTACGTCAGAATGATCTGACGTCTTTATAAGCATGTTTCATATTTGTAGATGTATGGTATAGTACATCGTCATCATGGTGTGATGTCGATGGACACACACACTATAATGGGTCTGACGCAGATAAGCTCGTTTTTTAATTTAAACATGGTAGTTGCTTAATTGAATATCACATTTCGGTAATTTAGCCAACTGTTATACCTACTTGTAATTCTGAAATAGAGAATCTGTTCGTGTTTACTGCTAATTTGCTTTGAAAATTCGGTTACGGTGTCAAGGGCGGTTGTATACTTAAGATTTGTTGATAACCAGTAAAGCATATTAAAAAAAAAAAACAAAACGTAACAAAAATTAGTGAAAACGGTGCTTTATTTAATTGTTCTCTCGAAATATGTTTAAAAATTATCTTATCTGTATAAGTAAACGTATCTAAACATATTTACACGGCGCGGAGTCAAATCAATGTCAATCTGTCTGTTCTTATCAGTTACCTCATACTTTGTAACCTTGTCAACGATTCAATTTATGAAAATGACGCGAGTTTACTTTACATATGGACTGGACATATTGTAAGTCACGACTGCCTTATTTGTAAAGGAAGTTATGTAGGTTTCAGGTGAATTCGCATTAAGTTTAAATCCTTGACATATTGTTTCTTGCACATGAGTCACGGATAGGTTCATATGTTATTTCTATACATGGTAGCGAGATGACAACGAAGGCTGAAGAAACGCCCTGATGGTCTCTTTAAAGTTCAACAGATCAATGACATTTTATACCAATAAGTAATTAAGTAAATGCATTCCATATTATATAATGATTATATTTGGAAGGACTTCGAGGAACAGTTGATTTAAAAACCGCTAATTTACTTTTCTGTAATAGTTATTACTACACTTTTTAGTCTGATGATGTGATTTTTTACTGCTATGTGGTACTTATTGTTTTAGTTATATAGGCAAAAGTGTTCCTTGCGGTACACCACGAAACATTATTAATAGGTTAATGCAGATTTTTTTAATGAGTACTAACATGTACGAAACGTGTGATACGATATTATTTAAATCAGAATGTGCCTCCAGATGGCCGCGGGCTGCTCGTAAAGCTGGTACAATCCGATAACCTATGCTCCGTGATCGAGGTCTGAATGGCGAACTGCGATTGTAAATTACTGCAATAGTCTTTCACTATGACCGCGTAACTGGGATTCATAATTTCCCCACAGACGATTCGTTGTTGTTTCTTGGACAAGATGGCTATTGTCGCAAAAAGTGACCATAACGATAAATATCGTCTCGAAGCGCGTCCTTGCGTCTGTGGGTGAGACAGGTTCTTTGGTATAACCCTCCAATCGGAAAGACGCTTTGCATCGTACGATGTTTTACCTATGTTGTGTAATAATAGTGTGCGGAGCTAACAGCTGTTCGGGCTCGGGCCATTGTACTTTTATTCCAAGCCCGAGATCATTCGAGTGAATACAATTTTATTCTTTTCTTATTCGCGATCAATTTTAGCAGCTGTTGATATATGTACTGTAATTGGTCGGTATTTATGGAGATGATTGTTTCACCGCTTCGCAAAAAGTTTAAGAATGACGATATTTTTAAGTTGTGGTTATTCTGTATTTTTATATATACTATACTTGATTGTTCTTAAAATAAGCGTTTAATGGTTTATTTTATGATTTCATTTATATTGTTACAGAAGTGCATGAGGGTGATGGTTCTACGCTTCTAATGTTTATCCATTAAAGGTAAGGACAAAAGTGATTCTTTATTATTACGAGTACCTAGGTCGGTAGGATCATTAATACAAATTGAGTACAACAAAATGTTTTAAGTAAGAATGATTTAAAATGCACACGTAAAACCAGGAGGATGTATGGTATGTTTAAAATAAATAAATGTTTTTGGACATCTTTACACAAATCGACCTAGTCCCACGGTAAGCTCTATTAAGGCTTGTGATGTGGGTACTAGGCGATGATATACATACCTACATAATAGATATACATACAGATACTTGAATAAATAGACAGCCATGACCAAGGAACAAATATTTGTGATAAATAAATAGACAAGTAATGCCGCCGGGATTCGAACCCGGTACCTCCAGATTTGTAGGCAGGGTACGACTAGACTACGGAGGCTGACAAAAAATTCTGCTTGAGAACCTTAAAACCTAAGGTAAACTTATGATGTAAAGTTCGATTTCAATGCATAAAATAACAAAATATTTTGATCTGCGTTGCCAGTGCGGTGTTAATACCGACTATCGTTGCCAAGAACCTGTCAGGCGGATACATTTAATATGGAAATTAAGAGGCTTGGCACTGAAAGTGTTAATTGCGGAAAGTAAATTAACAAGTATTACCCACATTTTAGAGCAACTATCGTAATGTGTGTCGACAGTAATGCATTACGGTAAAGTCCATTTTTTGCTAATTCGTATCGATAAATTGAAATAATTAAAGGAAATGACCTTGATCTTTTATCATTTAAACGAATGTCGCTGCCAATTTTACGAATTGATCTAATTTTGATATTTTTCTCTTCAGTGAAGGTAATCATTGCACGAGATGTTGTCTTGAAAATTGGACTACCAGTCACTGTAGCAAGCCCCAATGCCAATCTCAGGGTACTTTTTCTGGCGCTACCACCCTGTAGAATGCATCGCGTTCAAAAAAGTTTCTCCACTATTCGAGACAAAAGAATAGATAATAAAGAACTAGGTACACTAGGGACATACGTGACGTTTCACGTTAGTGATTTATGAATTAATTATGACATGATTCTATAGTCTAGCCTAGGAGTCAAATACAAAGTCAAATCGAAATAGACGGAATTGCATCACGTGTTCCGTATTTATGTTATGCATGTAGATATTACTCACCCAATAGTCCAAAGGTAAGTTAGACCTAAGGTCAGTATAATATATAAACAAGCCTTCCAAGTTCATAATGATAAAATGCACTCGCTACAGAGTTCGCAATAGGGCGAAATGAAAAGACAATTGATTTTAATTGAGCTGCGACAATTATCGATCCTCAATTGTTACTTATTGAAGTGAATGAAGCGGTTTAATTTAGTTTACAGACTGAGTTAAAAATATGGCTGGGTTACAAGTTTTTTTTTAACAGACTTCAAAAAACGAGAAGGTTCTCATTTCTACAGATTTTTTATTACCTACTCGATATCTCCGAGTATCATAAGCTGATTTAACTTTTTTTTAATCGAACATTATAACTCTGAGATGGTCCCGTTGGCACCAAGTTGGGGTCTGATGAGGGGATCTTGGAGAAATCGGTTGAAGTTTTTAATTATTAATTTTTAAATCACCAGAATTACGATTTACGAGCCCTGTAGTACGAACTATGAAAATTAACGTATGCGGAATGAAATCTAGACAAAGTTAAATTTAATATTAAATAAATAATAACATTATTATTTTCTTAAACATTCACATCTCTTAATACCGATTTTAACAAGGATTTATGCAAGATAAAAATTATTTGAATCCAAAGTATATAACTCCAGTTTTACGGTAATTTATCCATTGATGTCGAAAAAACAGATGTTAGCATTTTTCTTGCCTCTAATTTTATTTTCTGTAGGACATCTCTTTAAACAAACATCCTTTGCTCATCATATTTCATATTCTTGTCCATTGGGCTATTGGTACTCTGAAAATAATAGTTACTATGCTAAAAATGTATAATTAAAGTTACCTATAACTCGTTCAACGTGACATCCGTTTCTGCAAAAGCGGTGTTTTTTACACTTTTTGACCAAATGAGGAAATCACATTTTCATAATTGTTTATTTTTATTTTCGGTGGTGGTAGGCTTGCATTTTGTTAAAGTTTTGTGATGCTCATGCATTAAGGAATTTTTAAAACAATTTTTTTGTTGTATTTAGAAGTCCTTCTGAGCTTTCTGTTCGATTTTGTGATTAGGTCTAACGTAATTTCCTTTATTCGAGTTCTCTCAGAAAAGTGGCTGTAGCTAAAATATTACATTACTCTAGGGTTACTAGTATTATTTTTCGGAAAGAAAAAGAACACAAAATTATTATAAAATAGTGTTTCAAATCTTGGCTTCTTCAAAAAATTCACAATAATCGTCGATTTTGGCCTTAGCAAATGTGTCCTGTGGAAAATACATGCAGTTTTGCGACGTTGTTCTACTTGATTGGCCATAATTTCTAAAGAAAGATGCCAAAACACATAAAAGTTTCCAAATTAATTAACAAATGTATACAAATTAATTTAGCATTGAGATACAATTTTAATTTAACTTTGTTATTTTTTTTTATTTGTTCAAAATCTGTCCAAATTTCACTCCGCATACGTTATACGAATTTTATATCGGTGTGTTATGTTTTAGTTAAAAATATTCTTGGAATGAATATCATGTCGGAAAATCTTAGATAAATATATCAAGTACTATTTCTTTGAAAGATTATTAATACGACTTACAGTATGTACGATACTTCGTCTGTTATTGTACATACCTAAGTAGGAAAGTACATCAATGGATAGATCGATAATGTGTTTATTTTTATTGCTACAAGCACACAATGCACGGCGAGCTGCGATAAATGTCAAATTAATATAATTTTATAGTTCGAAAGTCGCTCTACGACTTAAGTGCGAGAACAGGGTATTTTAAAGGGCACCTGTTGTACCTATATTGTCACACTGGATGTCAGTAAAACATATAAACAGTTTTAAATTAATTAATCAGTTTATTGTACAATATATACCTACTTATATATACTCCGACCACTGTAGCCTCGTAGGCGCTCGTTTTTGACCCTGCTTACAGTCTTCAAGATTCTGGGTTCGAATAAGGTGAGGGCGTTTATTATCTGTCCACCAGAAATATTTGTCCTTAATTTATGGGAATATATCTATGCATGTATTTATGTATACACCGTGATCTCTAATAACCCGAAAGATTTTAACCACGCATTTTTGATGTAAAAACAAACAAAAAATATGATATGACTTTTGTAATTTTTGGCGAAAAAAAAATTTTTTTTTTATTTTTTTTTTCAATTGTTATTTAATTTTTGAATGTATTTTAACATCAAAAGTAAAAGTTATTCATGAAACTAGCACTTACAATGAGAGTTAAGGTTTTTTTTACAAAAACTTCATTTTTAAAAGGTTTTATTTCTCACTTTTCGACATCTATTAATGAGGTTAGTGAGACTATTCTCCATAATGACACCAACGCCGTTAAAAAGACCTTTTGTGCCGAGTTACAATTAGAAAATATGTTTTTTTTTAATTGGTAATAACTCTGAAACTAGGCGATATCCAGAAAAGTTTATACGACATTATAGTTTCTAAATGTGGTCAGGAACACACTGTTAAAATCTTTCGGGTTATTAGAAATCACGGTGTATAAGTGTGAATATCGTTATCTGGTAGGCACACATACGACAAACTTTTCATAGTTTGGGATGGGTTGTTCTATAAGTATATGATCACCTGTGGGTATATTCTCTTAGCAGAGCTGGTAACCCATGAAGGCTTACTGCCCCTCCTTTCCCGAAAAAGAAGCCATTTTAAATAGTTTAAGTATATGATTTCGCATGAAAAGAAGAAAAGCTAGAAAAATTAAAAACATGCGAAAGTATCAATACTTAAATGGTTACAATGATTTGGATGTAAGGTTGTCCACGAATATTTATTCTTTCTATGTAATAATGTATCATCGTAGATACACCTAATAGATTATAGTGTAATCTAGCACTTACTATTTAACGATAGTGTTATGTACATAGGTATTCGAATGTTCCTTTATTGTCAATGACGGTAGTACCTGGGACAAAAATGAATTACCAGCAGTTAATGAAGTGGGTATTCAGAAAAATATGCAAACGACAAACATAATTATATGTACCTAATGGAACATCGCTATTGTCTATTTCTAAGCAAAGTCCATAAACATTTCGCATTGCTATGGCGTCATTGAGATTAACAAATCTTATCTATAGTAGATAACAGTCGGATTCCGAAGCGAGTAGGATACACACGCAGTGAGCGTAGTGAGGTGGAACCTAGCGATTCTCGGATTCCAGTGTGTTGTGGCGATTTGTGCGGTGTTGAAGTGGACGATAACATGTTATACTTAGTTCTTGAAGTGTTTATGTTTTGAATCGTAACGTAAGTTTTTAATTTTAACCTTTCTACACATTTAAAAACTCACACTTCTTGCCGTGCCAATATTTTTTTTATAAAATGATTTTAATTACATAAAAATATTGCAAATATGAAATGTCATTAAGATACCCAGAAAAAAGACCTAGTTCACCAACGTTCGAAGTGGCGTTCACGTACTCAGCGGCCCTACCGCGAACTTCGAAATCCGCAAACGGGGATTTGTCTCTGTTACACCAACGAAAACGTCATTAGAGGGACAGAGACAAATCCCCGAAATTTACAAATTTCGGTGTTTGCAGTAGCAGTCCAGGTTTCGCCGCTGATGCGTAACCTACTCGACCACCAGACTTAACGATTAACCGTCAAATTTCGCGGGTATAATATGCAATCTTTTGTAAGGCTGGGTCTAGTGTGACTACTTAAAATACTAATCAAATTGGTTTGATTTATTCTACAAGACTAGACAATAAAAATACGTACTATCTTATATTAAAGGAAAACAATGAATCGTAAGGAAACCGGACCTCAACTCCAGCAAGGCTTCCTTTTCTCGTCTTCTATGGGTCGCGAAGTCAGAACGCGGTCTCTTTTATAAGAGTTAGAGCCTACACGGCACATCAGGCTACGCGTCCTACATGACCACTCTGTCAAGAGTGTAACGCCAAAGAAGAAGAGAGCCCACGTCAATTTTTTGGATCATATACATATGCCTCACCCCAACAAAGTAGTCATTAGTGTAAAACAAAGTAGTCAATTGGACACGGTGGTTGGCAAATCGCATGTTTTTGAACATTATGTGGCTTGCAACAGTAACTGCTGTGCCCTACCGCGAACTTCGCAAATTTCGTGAATTTGTTTGTCACTCTAATGACGCCTTCGTTGGTGTGACACAAATCCCCGAAATTTGCGAACTTCGGAGTTTGCGGTAGGCCAACTGTTTCGTAGTTTGGTTCCGGTCGCAATGTTGCGTGTTACTTCAAGTGTGAACCCTCTTCAGTCAGATATCCTTTCAAGTTCTACTATGTGTGCATTAGACCCATGTAAAACTATTATATAAAAAAAAAATATATATTTATTGCGAAACAAGACATTCATACAGAAATGGGATATCTAGCGGACCCCAAACTAGGCTGAGCCTGTATCTTGGAGCCCTGAACGGCCTTAATGCTCATTGAGCAATTACAATGGGTAGAACTAGTTGTTTTTTTTTACCAATGGGACCGTTTGCAAAATAGCACGTTATTAAATTTATTCGTAAGTGGGATGTAATTAGGATGACAATATGTTTATATCTGTATAATTGTCTGACACCCACAACTAAACAATTTATATTAAAGAATCCCGTTGTTATCTGCACCTACGTTTATATACTTATTATAAGAAATAAAGTATTATCGCAAAAAGGTGAAGCAAGTTCATGAAAATAAGATTGCTTTTTATAACCCGGTACTAGCATAATTTAATTATATATTTATCGTTCTCGTATGCCTACATAAGTTATAATAGGAACTTAAATAACCAATACAAAATACTTACTTCTTATCGTTTAGACTCCGGTTCTCGATCAATATTGAATTTAAGGATTATATAAATCCAGAGAAATTAACATGAAGTGTCTTTTATTCTATGTAATTTCTAAGTATGTCGTTTATTCCCAACCAAAAAGTTTATCTACAGCTTCCGTCATACATTGTGGTTTCATCATGGTCAAGCAATTAAATAAAACTGCGAATGTTGGCGGCGGCTGACATTGTATGTTTTATGACTTGGACTTGTAGGACAGCTCGTGACGAAATTGAATGATGATATTTACTTGAATATTGCCTACAGTCCGGCAGCTATGAAATAAATAATTTCATGTGTCATTTTGATACATTTAGTAAGCAAAACAAGTGAGGCAGGTTATGTGGTTCATGTATTAAATCAACCGGCTGCAGATTTTACTGTTAATCTGTATGGGACCAAAATAAAAAAGAGGAAGTCCCAGAAACTAAAGTAATAAGATTACAATTGTTTCATTAGCGCGTAAAGAAAGCGGAACAACTTCACCTTGATACACATTTCACAATTAGTGACACGAGCTGAATGTAAATCAATGATTCCAATATCGTTATTACTGATAATAATGCAGGTGACCTTCCTAGATTATTCGACGAATCAGAAAACAATGCACAGATAAATAATGAAAACGAGGCAGTTTTTTATTACGACACTGATAACGTTTATAATGAGTTTATAAACCACGTCGGTGACGACGAAAAAAGTGAGGACAACATGTTCTGGTAATCAAGTACGATGACAGACGTTAACGAAGGTCAAGGTTTTAGGATAAACACGTAGTTATTTTGTGATATACGCGTTTTACTTGTGAAACGCCACGTGGGTTAGGGGCGTCATCATGATACATTTGATTACTTTACCTATTACAATTGCTTAGTTGACGTATTAGAATTCCCCTACCAAATTGAACAGAACGATATTAATGTCATAATACAAATTGCAGTTGCAGAATAATGAATGGAGGTGTAACCGGAAATGAAACACGACACCAACTTGATTTCAATATCAATATGTAGCGCTGGAAAAGAGAATGATTTTATACATAAAACCCTGGACTCAAACACAAAACGCTACTTCTCTATAGATTCATAAATTATAGGTAATTTGTTTTTCTACTTACAGCCATGCAAAATAATTACATCGTTTAATAATTAGGGAACTAAATATTAGGAAAAACAGGTGCTAGGTGTAGGTTTAGGCGTCGTAGTGTCTCAAGATATTTGGCACGATTCCGAATGGGAATTGTATTGTAAATAATCCCCTGACTCTACGCTACGTCGGTTGATCAACAGGTGGTTACGCCGTATGCGAAACAGTTAGTATTTTCAGTTTTGTTCAGCAATTTATTGTCGTTATTGTGTTAAGTATGCGATCTTATAAAATCTCAGTCTACGAGTAGGTACAACCTTGATGCTACCTAGACTATATTTTCTTTGCCCACGACTTGACACCATAGTTGTTAATGTAGACATAATTGCCTGGTTGCCACGAGAACAATCAAACGTCATAGCTATAAAACTAGCTAAAATAAATGAGGTCTGCAATTTGTGCCGTCATTATACGTCACGTAATTTGAAATAAAATTGCAGCATCAAATTAGGCTCAGTCCGATTATCTTGCTAAAATATCAGTCATTCTGTAATACAAACGTGGGGATATAAATAATAAATGTTATGGCTGCCAAATATAATTTGACTGTTCATAAAAATACTGCAGGCTACTTAAACGTAAGAAAGCGTAATAATTTAAAGATCACTAACAATGTCTAGTTTATCGAGGGATATTGATAATTTTGTTAATGTCTTTAAAAAGTTCAGTTCATACCTGTGAAAAAAAAACACTAAAATGTATTAACTAGTCTGTTAACTGGTAATATTAAGTTCCAAACATGTTTGCATGGGAAACTGCTTCATGAATTGAACGTCGAATTTTGGTTTGCAAAAACGTGTTTGACGCAAGCGATGACGACCGAGCAAATGTAGTGAATGAATAATAAATTCCGAAGAACGTTGGTAACACTGCTATGAATTTCTAAATTTACTAATGTCACTTTTTCAGTTTATTTTCGTTTACAGTCACACTGCATCTAAAAATGGATCAAGTTCTATTTACGATGCCATTCAACAGATGTTTTGGATAAGGATTATGTTATCTATATATATAAACGGCAATGTCCTGACTGACTGACTGACTGACTGACTGACTGACTGACTGACTGACTGACTGACTGACTGACTGACTGACTGACTGACTGACTGACTGACTTAAATCAACGCACAGCCCAAACCGCTGGTCCTAGAGAGTTCAAACTTGGCATTTAGATTCTTTATAATGTCTAGAGGCGCACTAAGAACGACGACGAGACGGATTTTCGAAAATTCCTCCCTTAAAGGGGTTAAATGGGGGGTTAAAGTTTGTATGGGGAAACAAGATTAGTTGGGCTATTTTATTCGAAACTTCACAGGAATGTTTTTAATAATAAATAAGTAAGCACGTGTTTCAGGTTTTTCGAAAATTCATTCCCTATGGGGGTTAAATGGAGGGTTAAAGTTTGTATGGGGAAATAGGATTAGTTGGGCTATTTTATTCGAAACTTCACAAGAATGTTTTTAACAATAAATAAGTAAACACGTGTTTCAAGTTTTTTGAAAATTATTCCCTATAGGGGTTAAATGGAAGGTTAAAGTTTGTATGGGGAAATAAGATTAGTTGGGCTATTTTATTCGAAACTTCACAGGAATGTTTTTAATAATAAATAAGTAAACACGTGTCTCAGGTTTTTTGAAAATTCATTCCTATGGGGGTTAAATGGGGGGTTAAAGTTTGTATGGGGAAATAAGATTAGTTGGGCTATTTTATTCGAAACTTCACATGAATGTTTTTAACAATAAATAAGTAAACACGTGTTTCAGGTTTTTTGAAAATTCATTCCCTATGGGGTTAAATGGAAGGTTAAAGTTTCTAAGGAGGAACCAGATTCGTTGGGCTATTTAATTCAAAACGTCATAGAAGTGTTGTTGCCAATGAAGAAGTAGGTACTTATCTACATACCTATACCATGTTATATATTATCATCATCATCATCATCATCAGCCCATGATAGTCCACTGCTGGACGTAGGCCTCTCCTATTCACTATGCGCATAGACGCATTAGGAGGTACATGCCCATAATCGCCACGCTGGGCAAGCGGATTGGCGATCGCAGTAATGTGTCCACTATGATGACGCTGCTGCCCATCAACAATCTTTTATTAAATAATGGTAAGTGACACTTCAATCCCTTAGTCGACTCTTACGACACCCGCAGGAGGAGTTGGGGTGGTGACAAATGTATTCTTTCTGCCGTCACCACACGGCACCATATATATGTTATATATTATAGTACGAGTATTTTACCTCGAGTACTTGTATTTAAAAAAAATACTCCTAAGCGGATAAAAATGGGGTTGAAAGTTTGTATGAAAAAAAGTTTAGTTTTAGATTAAGAAATTTCATATTGCGTAAACTAATTTAGAATAAAAATCTAAGAAAAGTTATTCCAGGATTTTTCAAAATTCACCTCCTAAAGAAATGGGGCTCCAAAGTTTGTATGGTGAAACAAGATTAGTTGGACTATTTTATCTGAAACTTCGCAGGAGTATTCTGTAAATTAAATGAGAACATAAATAATTAACCTTTATTTAAAATTTTCGAAAAACAAACAAGCAAAGGTTAATTATTTATGTTTACTTCTGGTTCTAGAGGGTGGTTTTAAAAAAATTAAGTCGAAATCCACACCCTAAGGAGTGCAATGATGGGGGCCCAGATTTTGTATGGGAAAACTTGATCATTTAAACCATTTTATCCAAAACTTTACAGGAGTATTCCTAAATATAAAAAGATAAAGATGTGTTTTAGGTTTTTGAGAATTCAACCTCTGAAAGGGGTGAAATGGTTAAACAGTAAAAAAAACATCATGGATATCGTTTCTATGGTTTATCGAGTCACTGTGGTGGGAGTCCTGATTGACTGACTCATCACCGGTTAAATGTTTTGGCTTGACTATTCTACCATAAGAGAAAAGGACGAAGCCTGTGGCGGATTACATTATTGTTTTGTAGGAGGGTGAATATCTGAGAATTTCAACCGCCTAATTTTGGTGGCATCATTTTTGCCGAAGTTTCTAAACGTCTCAATGTTATTCTTCGCCATTTGTATAAGGTATCGTGCCTCCTTAAAATGACAAAGTAGCACATTGCAACGAATAAAAACTTCGACAAAAATGATGCTACCAAAATTAGGCGGTTGAAACGCTTAGATATTCACCCAGGAAATGACGATGCCTGTTTTGCTAATTTTATTTCGTGTACTTTATTTGCAATTGAGTATTTAATTATGCCATATTAATATGCTGTTCAATGAAACAGACTTCAGACAGAATGTAATAAGGTAAGATTCTACTTCGGTTTAGGAAAGGTAAGAACTGCGACCCCACACAGAAACGAACGGCTATCAAAGTAGGTTTTGGGTTAGGTTAGAACTGCGACCCCACATAGAAACGAACGACTATCAAAGGAGGTTCAGGTTAGGTTTTTACATTTTTTTTTCATAGAAGTCCAAAATCTACGCGTGCGAAGCCGCGGGCAAAAGCTAGTACTGTAATAGGTTACGGTTAACTGGTTATTTGAGTTCTTGTTTTGATAGTGTAAATGCTCCTCCTCGTTTGTCTCCTGTTCGTTGCCGCCGCGATTTGGGCTCTACTTTTCACTTACGATCAGGTGGAGTGGAGCCACTTATTTGTTGTGCCAACGTTATTTTTATTGGGTCGGCAACGCGCATGTGACACCCTGAGGTTGCAGGCGCCCATAGGCTACGGTGACTGCTTTCCATCAGGCGGGCCGTATGCTTGTTTGCCACCGACGTGGTATAAAAAAAAAAAAATGCACCTGCCGTTAAATAAATCTTTCCAGTTGAATATTTTCCACAAAAGTGCATATTAAATTGTTCCGTAAGGCATTACTCGTCTGATAGTTCTCGAGGGTCACGGACAGAACGCTCAGAGAGGAGTCACCTGAATAAGACAATCAGGATTAGGAGCACCTGATAGCCTGACTTAGCACATTTTGGGTGAACACTCTCTAACCTTTTCTCGCGGTACGTGGCTCTCTGGGTTCCTCTAGGCTCTTTATAGGGTTCCTGAAAGAATGCATGCACACGAGAAAGTAGCTGTACCTCTAAAATGTGCATGCATATTACTTTTCAACAATTTTGATTAATCATACTCAAAATAAGGAGTTAACTACAAAATTAGGTGACACATATACATCTTTCACCGCCCAAGCACATGGCATACGTAATTAGCCGGTTAAGATATCGCCTAATTCCCCAAATTATTCTATTTGGACCCCGTCCAATGCCGGACAATACCGCTCACCTTGAGTGTCACAAATAAAATGTGTCTTTTCACTTATAATGCAGTGTTCGGTGGAATCTCTGGTTGGCAGCACGTGAAATTCGAGCGTAGTGTTTCATGTAACAAGTTTGTTTAAACAGTGTATTTGTAAAGTGTGGTTATGTGCGTATTGTCTTTGTTCCACTGATGATGCCTACGCTGAAATGATATGCTGTACAGGGTGGGTTTCGTTATGTTATAAGTGTTCCTGATATATGAGTATGTTCATAGAAGTTTCACTATTAATTGATAACAGTAGTTACGTTAACATAGAAAATGCCCTACTTCATTTATTAAAGTTTTCATTGTAGTTTTGTGAATACGCATTACATGGTGAAGTACTACTATATAGATCTCACAGTAATGAAAACGGTTAAATGTTGTGGGTTTTGAAACTGTGTTAATTATCATAATTAAGGCAATTTTCTTCCTCCTGTACTCGTCTAAATCTCCTTTCAAACAAATAACTACATATTTAATAAAATCAGTAAGAATCACCGAAGCATTATTTAATGACCCGATCACGATCTGTAGCCGTACCATAAGGGCTCATGCATAAATCATGTGATGTTTTTTTGGCTACTTTTTGACCCCCCCCTCCCCCATGGTGATGTTTGGTGAGTTTCTTGGCTAGCCCCCCCCCCCCTAGCAGTCTCACGTGTATTTTTTTCATTCAACTTTTCACGTTCGCTAGCCGAAATTGACAATATTTCTTAGTTTGTTCATCGTAAAAAAATACACGTGAGGTCGCCTTGTACCCCCCCCCCCTCCCCTACCGTGATCTTTCGTGACGTTTTATTGGACCCCCTCCCCCCCTATAGGACCTCGCGTGATTTATGCACAAGCCCTAAGGCCACGGTCGTACTGCACACGCCGCACGCAGCCGACAACGTCCCATCGCACGCAGCCGGTGAATGGTGTGTTCGGGAATGCTCGGGAGTGGTCGTTTTCGCCCGCTGCGTGCGGCATCCCCCCGCCATACATCATTCAGACGCTGCGTCCGACGGGACGTTGTCGGTTGCGTGCGGCGTGTGCAGTACGACCGCGGCCTAAGCTGCCGCGGCTTTATTAATGCACGTTTACTTTCTATCAGGCTCGCTCGCACCAATAAGCGAGTACGAGGGGGATGGACAGAAAGTAAGTTCACGTTAATAACGCCGCGGCAGCTCATTGCAGGCACACTGGTCAACTTATATTACGCTTATTGCTGTACTTTACAACGGTTAAAATATTATTATCAGTATGTTATTTCTTTAGGTACCTACTCACTTTCAGATTCGCTTAGTTAACAGAACTTTACAGATACCACAAATTAATGGCACTGAAAGTGACTTCTACGTACTTGACCAAATTGTTACTTTTTTTTATCGAATATAATCGAAAAATAGTAGGTGTATTCAATTATGGACCACCCTAAAGATAAAAAAATCAAATTCCATATATCGCTTATCGCTTTCAGCTAAAACCATTTAGCATCAGATTCAATAACTTCTTTTATTGTAAGCTTATGATTATGAATCTTATGATTGCCTAGTTTGATCTTCATAACGCAAACTATAAAAATGGAAAGTAATTTAACTTTTATACTTGGAGCTAAATTACTGTTTCATTTATTTTCTGTGTGACATAATCTAATGTACATTAATTACTAATGAAATTTGCATGTAAGGTATTCATTGCCTTCCGTATTTTGCGGGTTCGAGTGAATTTGACACCAGCAAAAAGGTCAACGTGCTGACAGAATGACTTTACAAATGTAGGCGATTTAAACGACGGTATATTAGTAGCTATTCGTACATTTTATTTTTTACGTCAGAACTGTTAGTGTTAGTTTTTTTCCGTTATCTAACCTTGTGCTATACCTATGCTATGCAAATATTACATTGTGACTATTATTTACCTGACCGAAAACTATCATATTACGCTTAGGTGTTTTTTTAACAAAATTTAAATGAAAGAGTACTTTCCCCCTGATGGTCTCACCGGACTATCAGCGCTGGCTCACGCCAGCATCACACTGAGATGAGACCAGTTCGTGGCTTTGTTTGTTTTTGTTTTGTTAGTATTGTATGTGTCTTTGTTTAGTAAGTACTTTGTTAAGTATTAAAAGGTCTACGAATAAATAATAATTCTAATTCTACTTTGCGATGTATAAAAATAGGCCAATGTCATCAGTCAGTGAAATTCTGTATCTTCATAATATTGAATCTCATTAATGACAAGCGAAACATTAAGGGATATCACTTCAAACAAATCAATGGACCATTTAATGTTAAATATGCCGTCAACACCTGTTTTTGCCTGCTACAGAAATACGAGGAGGCCAATCAAGATGTATATGTAATCTTTAATACCTACTTAATGTTATAGAAATCGAGACAAATTAACTATATCTATGGTAAAACGTGTTTTTGGCGAAGTAATATACTTAATAATTAATTGATATAATTATTAAAATGCATCAGCCATTCGTCATATAAATTGTTGTAAATATTTCTATAGTATAAATAACAATGCACAACATAACATTTTAATAGTGATTTCATGCACACTGCTTACATTCAACAACTGTTCAATTCAAATTACCTCGCTCTCTCAGATTTCTTTTCACCATAAAACGAGTTAGGTACTTAGTGCGTGCTAGAGTTTGGTAAGTCCTCAGAATGTCATCAGTTGTTTTATCGAAGTTGGAGCCCGATTGAAACGAGGGCGACAATCACCCGAGTTAAAAAGAAGTTTTTACACGTGTATTGAACGACTTTTTTCATAACAAGTGCCTTAAAAAGAGAAATTTACGCACGCGAAGCATTAAAACTTTTCGCTGTCTTGTAATACACAACCTTATTCTGATATCTAAAGCCGTACGATCCATGTATATCTTAACCTACCCTAGTGCATGCAGAACTTCCAATCTCACTGCGAAATGGCATTCCAGAATTGACCCCAAGCCAAGAACAAGGCTGGAGCTAACATTGGCGGACGGTTTAACGACGCTGCGTCTGCGCATAAAGCGATTGCATTAACGAGAATGGGATACGAGCCGCCATTCTCAATGCTGTTCATACATGTGTCGAGGGTTCTGCCCAACTAGTCAAGTGAGCTACCTATACTTTAAAAAATATTTAAATCGTTTTTTTTTTCGAGTTGGTGTTATGTAAACTCAGAATCAAAAGTTTTGTTGTATAAAACAAAAAGTGCTAAATATTTTTTTTTTAACTAAACGTGATTATAAAGTAAATAATTACAATAAATACAATGAGCCAACTAAAACTAAATGTAACTAAAATTATATAAGAAACTATTCTGTTAATAGAGGAGAGTAGATGAATGGTATGGACATTTTGGAATAGTTTTTGTCTCCTATTCGCGAAGGGACGGAATAGGAGACAGGAGATCTCATTAAAATTAATACAAAAAAACCTCAATTCTTTAAAAAAAGGTCACTCTTTTACTTTGTGTAATTATTCAAGATCTTGAGGCTAGTATTTTTAGTGCTCCTGAGAAATACACTGGTCTTAAATTTTCTCAATCTATGAGAATATCCATTACGCAGCGATTACGATTGGGTGTTTTATCGCCTCTGGGAAACAATAAAATTATAAGAAGAAGCACTAAACTATCGGTGTGCTTTGGAGTACCGCAAACGATTTTGCTTATTATGTATTTGCCTGGCAATCAAGCATACTCGTGTACAGGAATAAGTAGACGGGTATTTATGAAAACTATCCATTGACGGTTTTGTTCAGAGGTAGCTTTCTTAGCGAGAAAACCGTTCTAAGTACTGACTTCCGTACTGACTACGAGGATTAATAGTACATTGTGCATCAAGGGAGGTAAGTACGGAAATTCTAACGAGAGTGTTAGAAGCCCGACGCCGTCAGGCGGAGGGCTTTTATGACTCGAGTTAGTATTCCGCTTACCGACCGTGATGCATACAATGTTTTTCATCACACTTGCCGACAAAAAAATAAGTTTTAAGACATAATATTATTAACCCTTAAATGCATATTGATGTATATATGCATCATGTATTTTTGACTCTATTGACAGCATGTCAAAATTCAAATTTCAATAAATCTTTGTCAAGGTCATACATTTAAGGGTTAAATGACGTACTGATATTTCTATTACTCCCTAGGGAATTTCAGTTTTCTATTACTCCCGCTACGCGCGCAAGCAATAACGCGCTTAGACAGCAAGTGTGATGAAAAAGAATATTTTATCAATTGTCAGCCCCGTAGCCTAGTTGTTAACTAGTGATCCTGCCTACGGAGCTAGAGGCTCCGGGCTCAAATCCCGGCGATCACAAATATTTGTTCCTTGATCATGGTTTTCTATGTACTCAAGTATGGTAGGTGTATGTATCTACTCGTATCTATTAAATATATTCTCACTTAGTATCCACAACACAAGTTTTACTTTGAGCTTACCGTGGGACTAGGTCGACATTATGTATGATTTACCATGTTAATTATTTTCTTTATTTTATTTTGCAATTTTATCCAATTAAATGTAGCCAAGTCCCGATAAGCCGATAGGTTGCGTGGTGACGGCATTAAGAGATTTCCCGTGGATGTTGTGAATCGGTGTCACTGACCATTAATTTATTTAAGATCATAGACGGGCAGCAGCGCCGTCATAATGGACCATTACTGGAATCACCAACCCGCTTGCCCGGTGTGGCGATTATGAGCATTAACTCTTAACGCGTCTATGCGCATAAGTAATAGGACAGGCCTACGTCCAGCAGTGTACTGCGGCCCTACCGCGAAAAACGATATTCGTTAATTTCGAGGATTTTTCTCTGTCACTCAAACGAAGGCGTCATTAGAGTGAGAGAGACAAATCCTCGAAATAAAAATAGGCTGATGATGTGAAACTCCGATAAAGTGAGGACTAACTTGAATCGATTTTTTCTTCTGTGCATTTAATTACGAATATTTTTATTAATACAATTCACACATTGAATTATATTAAGAATAACATTCCCACATTTTATGCCATGTCCTGTACATCGTATAAAAACAATGGAATATCGTTTGCGGCAAATTTTTAAACATCAGACAGTGAGTCAAACAAAACGGCACTTTTATAACTTCTGTGAAGAATGCAACCTGCATTGTTTCAAAACAATCTACAAACTGTCTTGTTCGGAAAAGTCAATACTGGCTGAAAGAAAGTATTGCTGCCGCCATTGTTCCGATTTGAATAACAACGAACGATCACGTCAGACATGCGTGTTTTAAAAAGTATACTGTTTTCTAACCCAAATTAAAGGATTGCACCGTTTGGTGCTCAACAAATTACATAGTATGTACTCTTAATACCTAATTTTCTAGCAGTAGATCGGGTGTCCCAAGACTACGGCATATGAAGGGAAATTACCTACTCTAAAAATTGTTGATAGACTATTTTGATACAAAGATATTTTATCTTATTTGTAATAGCGAGTAATGAGGTACTACATTCATAGATTTTGTATCATAAGTATCTATTTTTAGAGGTATATGAATAGCATTTTTTTTTGCAATCTTAATAAGGAAATTTAGTCATTTTGCCCTAATTCCTTTCTTTTAAGATACTATG
Source organism: Thaumatotibia leucotreta (assembly GCA_025490895.1). Lineage (NCBI taxonomy): Eukaryota > Metazoa > Arthropoda > Insecta > Lepidoptera > Tortricidae > Thaumatotibia > Thaumatotibia leucotreta. The sequence continues at coordinate 3,608 of JALPQI010002822.1, read as the reverse complement.
TTAATCTACTTTAGAAGAACTAAAAGTTACGTGACCATAATAATGTATGGAAATGGTCACGTGACTTTCCGTACGAATTTGTCATTCTCATACATTTATTATCGCTTATCGTATACGAATGCAGAATGGCATCTTGGCTAGGCCTGCTGTTTTAACAAGACGTGGACTTTTTCCTCATTAAGCTCAATATCATTAAAGAAGACGTTTTATAAGCGTGTGGCGCCCTTAGCGTCTTCGCCGCCCTATTATAAGCGGGAGTAAAAACTGCCATTCCCGGCCACAGGCGGCCGCTAATGACTTGCTCGTTCGCGAAACGCCGCGAGGCACACTAACGAATCTAACCAATGAATAAAGAAATCTGAAGGGACAATTTTACACAAATCTACTTGGCCCCTGTTGTAAAATGTGGGTATTAGGCGGCAATGCCATATATTATACAATAGATGTAATAGATACGTGATGACGCAGGACCGGTCATTGTGGTAATCTTTAAGGGAGGCCTATGTCAAGCAGTGGTCGTCTTTCTGCTGATATAATATTTAACACACATATAGATATGTAAATATACTAGATATATAACAAATCACTATGAGTGTAAGGAACACTTATTTGTGGTAAGCGCACAAATTAATGGAAACTGGATTTGAATCCGAGACCTCCGGTTTCGTAAGCAGGGTCACTACCAACTAGGCTACAGAGGCCGTCAAAATCCAATGTAATCATAGTAATTCTAACATTTGCACTAATACAACCATTAAGGCTATCGTAACTGTGCACTACGATACATTTTATCGCAAGATTTATCGTCAGCCTACGCTGGAAAATACGGTCGAAAATATATCCGGCGCGTGATAAAAGAGCGTAAGACTATTGGAGTCAATAGCAAATATATTCGGTACTAGATCGTCAGGTTCAAGTGCAAATAAATATTACGATTCGACCGTGAAGTTTATGTAATGGACTAGTCTGCGAACTATTTAGATGATTCGTTAGATACAATTTTAAAATGTGTTAAATCCCTCGATATTTTGCGATCGTGAGAGTAGCTAGTCGTGATTGCGCCATTTTCTTATCTATTGATAATGTTTAAGTAGTTCATAAAATCATAGTAACTTGGTGATATGAGAAATATGTTTCATATTGGTTTACGTTATTGAAGTCATAATTATAATTGCGCTTGAAATAAAACTATGAAAACGGATAAACTCGTGTATATTAACTAACTTACAACCTAACATAACTACATTCCGACGTTTCGAACACTTTACGCGAGTTTATCCGTTTTCATAGTTTTATTTCATGTGTAATCCTCGCGGTAACCGAAGAAAATATTATATAATTGCGCTATTAAATGAAGTCAGGAATTATTTCTGTATCAATTCATGAAATTATAGACCGTGGTGACCGCAGTAATAAGAATACATTTGTTACCAGTTACCATTCCAACTCTCCCATGGGTGTCGCAAGTCGTAATACTGTCTATTCCGTGCAATGATACGTATTTATTAAATATTTTCAAAGTCGCGTATTGCAAATGGCTCAAAATAAACAACATCGGTACAATTTGTAAATACAAAAAGTGAAAAGAGTGTTTACAAAACAAGAGATCATGACGTAAGAACTTTTTGTCACTTCTTAGCCAATCATCTACTAACGTAAACACAGTATTTTTGTTTACACAAATAAACATTTTTGTCAATTGTTTACAATAGTGCTTCTGAATACGAACTAACTTCAGTACATTTCTTGTCAAGGTGTCTCCAATATATATTATGACAAAAAATCACCAATCAATGGAAAATTATAAACAAGAACCCATATCGAGATATGACTTCGGGCATTTCAATGCAAATGATTTTCAGCTATCTATGAAAACATCAAAAAATAATAAAGTTTCGACTTGGATTAATGTAACGTTATTTTCTTCCTCAGGAATACGGTGTTAAAATTATTCTGTTTCGCCGTGTAACACCGTGTATTACGTACGACGGTGATTTCTAACTGGTAGTTAAAATAAGGATCCAGCTCGTCCACTTCAAATCATTAAAACATTTATTACACGCACATTTCATTTGTCACATATAAATAGGTACAGTCGAGGAAATTGAATGTTTTGCACTTTGCGGTTCAAGTTAAATTGGTTATGTTGTATGTACTAGGCACGTCCTACGTAAAGTGATAAACTGTTAAACATTCAATTTCCTCGACCGTACTTAAATAATAGTATGGACCCTGCCAGAGCACAGCAATCTTCGGTGCATATGAAAGCTTTCAATAAATAATGTAATAAAGATTCAAAAAGACCTTTCTTCGTATGTGGCGGATCACGGCCGGCCAGACTGTTGCCCGTCCACTGGCCTTGGTGACTCATGCAGTTTCATCATTATGTAAAATAGGTACCTACCTTTCGATTTCATACAACACTACACCATATTGCGGTAATGTAGTGGAGACTGTTTGCAGGCTGAAAATGTCAAGCTCTCTGTGTTATACTCGCAGCGGGTAAGAACACGGCACTATAGTTCGGTGGGTAACAATGACGGACATAGCAATATATGCCTTCAGTCACTAGATACTTCTGCGGCAAGTAAATAAGTATATAAACAGCATCTACAATCTTATAATATTTTATTCGTAACTGCCATACATACATATAACTATGAACAAATATTACCGCACAGCGCACAGCCATAAGGGTGCGGTTCCACTGACGCGGAGCGGAGCGGAGCTGTGCAAAATTGGCCAATTACATTCTTCTAATTCAAATTCGGAACACTGTGATGCATTGGCCGAGCTCCCACAGCTCCGCTCCGCTCCGCGACAGCGGAGCCGCACCCTAATTATACTAAATTAATTATAGTTTCGCGTCGCAAATTTATGTAAAAAGTTCAGCACCTGTACCTGAACATAATACATTCTCGATTTCTTTAGTTTTTTGCACTAACGCTCAAACATAGGTACTTACTTCTATTACTTCTGCCAATTTGCACAAACTCGAATATTTGTTATTCTAACACCAAGTTCACGGTGAAAAACAAACGCTCTGTTCAATATCAGACATATTTTACTCGTTGCTACCAAAATAACTACAATAGTCGTACCATGAGTTGGAAAGTAAAGGATACGTTAGGTTTTACTCGATACGTGAAAAATTCTATCGCGGTCGCACTGACATATTGAAGCGAGTGCGATGGCCTGTTTATACGTATCGAGAAAAACCTAACGTTACCGATACTTGGAAATCTAAAGTCGTGGTATGGCTACAGGTAGGTTTACATAAATTCCTAACCATGCAGTCAAGCACTTGTACCACCACGGCGATGAACGAGCAGCGAGTAGCGATCGGCGAGTTTTTTATCCGTTGGCGAGTGAATTCTCTTCGAAAATGTACTCGCCGGCAAACAAATGGACAAACTGTATATAGTTAGGTACTGTAAATATACAAGGTGGCCATAAAATAAGTGCATTATCGATGCCTGTGAGGTTTTGGGATAAGAATAGGTAGTTTTATTTTGGTATAGTTTTTAAAAATTTTCCAAATTTGGATATTTTTATATTTTTTCTACTCAGAATCGCGAGCTCTTTCGATCCTCATTAGCAGAAAAAAG